>JAGQDJ010000017.1:46139-201064 GCA_022885665.1 Triops longicaudatus | reverse complement strand
CCCCCCCCCCCAAAAAAAAAAAAAAAAAAAAATCCTGGCTGCGACCCTGGGTACGGGTTTGAAAGAAAAATACCTTCGGAATTGTAAAACAAATACTTAAGAAGACATAGAAAGTTATAGTAACGTGTATTTTGCAATTGACACGGAGATGAAATAACTTTGGCTTTCCTTGGTTCTACAAAAACTATTACCCATGAGCGCTTCACTCTGCGAAGAAAGTGATAGTTCGGTTCACCCGGAGGTCATTCGCGGTGGTATTTATGGAAAATTATAGCTCACAGTGGCCTTCACTAACCAATTACACAGACTTTAGTCCTTAGCTCTCAAATAAACCATGGGGAGAATGAAAAATAAAAGCAGCTGTCTGGGCAGAAATCTTAGGCGCAACCTTGCCTTCCGCAATTTTTTATCTTACATTTTTTACAATATTAACCTGTACGGTGAATCGTTCGGTATAGAGAAACTCAGGAAGACGTGACAAGAGCAACCTCCCCCCCCCCCCAAGAAAATCTGAAAATAAAGCATAGCGTGATAGTACTAAGAAATTATGCCTAGAAAAGTTTCCAAAGAGCGCCCGCAACTATATTCGGTGACTCGACGAAATACTTAGGCGTTTTCAATTCATCTGAAGGCATTTTCTTGTCAAAAATTAGTTTCCTGTATCTCTAAGAGAATGTATAACCCGAATATCTATTCGAATAAATATCGGTTTGACAAAATCGATGTCCAATTTCTAAGAATTTTAACTCGTGCTTGTGCTGCTCCATATTTTTCCGCAAACAACCGACTGGCTTGCTAGAAAATACCTCGATAGGAATTCTGGATGCGATGAAGCGAAACGTCCCTGTCTGCAAATTTAAAACACGTGACGATATTCTCGAATTCTTGTAGGACACTTCCAACATAATTCTCAGAGTAAACTTGGAAAAGAAACAGGAACGCAGAAGCCTGACAAAAATTATTTAACCCTACCTTCAACAAGTTTGAGAAGCACGGTAGAAAAGGGCATTGCGAGACTCGTAAGAGGGATAATATTTAGAATCCACATGCTTCTAAGATTTACTCAGAAAGAAAAATGTCCTTACCGTTTTAATTATTAGATTTGTATTTAGCTTCATTTACTCCGCGCCGCTGATGATCTGTAACTGGATTTCACTTTTTAGAAATTGCTACGACAAAGAACATAAATAGATACGAAACCTTGGAAGTTTGACCGTGCTTCCAACATGTGCGCACGCATACGAAATTCATTAACAAAGAGTGTAAAATTGAGAAATCACAAACGAAGACGGACTACAGAACCCAGTGCTTCGCCTTACTGCATCTTAGATACTTCAAACTTGGTTGTCACGATTTCCTGTACAAAACAAACTTTAGGGTTAATAAAAAGTACGAAATACCTATTATAAAGGTTACCTCGTCAGAATCCAACACTGGCAGCGCACTCTCTGGCATCGATGGAATGTTCTCTTCGATCCATTTCAAATCATCATCCTCCCCAAGACTGTCTCGGTTTCGTGGCGAGGGAGTTCCCTGTGTGCGACTTGAACGCATCTTCATACCCTCTGTTTAACAATTCAGAATAAGCCATTCAGTAGTTTTAAATAACAAATAATAAAAAAGAGTAACAAAAAAATCTCTAATATTTAATTCATAGACGGGCAATGGACACAAAAACACCTGTTGAGATTTCGATAGATTCGTACTGTACAAATTATTTTTTCTGACGAGCCCTTCCAGATTTATTGCCTTACGAACTTTTTCGCCGCGTGAACGTGACGTCACGGGTGGATAAAACACGCCAAATCAAGACATCACATGGCCTCGCTGAACCAATAAGAACTACGATTTTTGTGCCTGCACATACCCCGTTACGTCACAGCACCATATGACCGCGCTCAATATCTTCACGTTTCCGAAATATCTTCATTACTTCGCACATGATAAAAAGAAATGCATCTAAAAACTAGATTTTTTGCTCTTTTATATGCGAAAAGTTTTTTTTGTGTGTGTGTGTGCGTGTCCATTGCCCTTTAATATTGTGAAAGCTTACCAAACCCGCCATGAACAGGTTGATCACCATCTTCCTCGTCTCCTGAGTCTAACAAAGGTGTAAAGGCATATCTCTGATTGTTATTTGTAGGGCGCCACAAAATACAAATAACCACCAACAATACTGTGAAGAGAACTCGCCAGAAAGCTTCATCCACCCACAACTCTTTCCAATCCTAGAAAATAAGGTTTTAAAAGAAATTTTCATAATAATTTTAAAAGTGAGCTTACGGTTAAACAGTTGACAAATCGGTGATACTTCAACGACCATAACATAAATATCAGCGAGGCGATTACATCAAGGATTAAAGTATTAGTGAAATGGCGATACAGAGACAATTTGACTAGATTCCTGCAAAAAAAAGTCCCCGAGTTATCTTGAATAGTTTTATAACCATCAGCACATACCTCCTAAGACGTAAAGTTCTCGTGGTCTGAACCAATGACGAGAAAACCCACCAACAGAGCAAGGCGTCGAAAAGTGCCAGGATCAAGGATATGACCAGCGCTTGTTTCGATGTATCATGAGGAGGATTCAATACTCGTAGACCACCTTCTACAGTGGCCAAGATAAAATAGAAAATTCCTGCCAGAACAGCTCGCTGCAGCAAAGGTCCTAATCGGGGTCTGTCAAAAAAAAAGTTAAAATTTAGAAAATAAAATCCTGTGTACTTGACATAGAATACTTGACAATTCCGAAGCCCATGGAAACAATTAATACTAGGATACGAGCTAAAGTTCGTTTGGCACACGATATAACTTCAGCGAATAGCAGAGAAGCCTTCGTAAGTTCTCCAGACATGTCTAAACTTTCATACTCTGCTACAAGGACTGCCTACAATGGAATGGACGATAATTTTCCAAGTTTTATAAAAACTAAGGGAAGTATACTTTCTCTAGCAACCCTAAGACTATAACAGCAGCTATCCAAAACTGAATACGAAGCAAGTCTCGCCAATTCCATAAAGAGACTGCCATCCAGGCAATAGCAAGAATACTGTAGACACCACATAGCGTTCCATAGAACTGGAAATAGAAAATAAAAGTTTAAAAAGATAACTTTTTAAAACAGTTATAAAGAAAACTAAGTACAGGAAGCAACGGCCAATCGGACGCCGAAAGGTAAGTACCATCTCGTGATTTAATCTCGAGAATAACAGTGGCATTAAACGCGGCACCTTTGACGACAGGTTGTATTGCAAACAAGAACAGAAAGACGCCTTCGTCAGAAATCACGTAAACAGGATGGTCTGTTCTCTAAAAGAAAGAGAGATTACGAACCTGTCAGATACTTTAATGTGGAACATACTGTTGGGTTCGAATTTGGAGAAACATCTTTCGTAGTGTTCGCAAGATCTCTCTTTCCTTTGGCAGGATTATCTGGATTCTCGGGAATTTTTCTAATCCGGACGCTCATTTCTCCTTCTATCAAAGGCTGAAAATACGCATGAGACTCCAGAATTAGAAGCTAGTGGAATTACTGGTGTGAAGGGAATTCCGTCACAGCTGTATTCGGCGTTATCAATATATTTCTTGTATTTCACTTCACTGTAATCGCCCGAAATAGTGAAAAGCTCCGGGGTGTTTAAATAATAGCTCAATTCGTTCATGCTAGAGTTTGTTCCCTATAAATATATACGAAAAATGTCAACCTGAAAAGAAGTTTAGTTATACACTAACTATATTATCCAGGAACAAATACTCTTCCCAGCACGACGTTTGACGGAGTGTCCATCCAATCCGAATTTTGATGTTGTCGCGACTGTGGCATACTACTTTTGCATTAATACGAGCACCCGCATACATGTTCTTGGAAGCAGCGGCGATATTGTCTTGCTACAACGTATGTGTATTGTAGAAGCGTGCTAAGTGAAAATTTTAAATAAATACTTGGTTGATATTTAAGGTCCATTTTCCCTGTTCTGGGTAACAGGCAATACACTTCAAATATAAAACAAATAACAGATTGCCCAGGATTATGCGCAGAAATGTCATGGTTAACCCACTAATGCGAAAAGGATTAAACGGTCTACAATTTTCCGATGTATTAAGTGGATTTGTACGCTTTATTTCAATACAAATTTCAGAACGTCAGCCATAACAAAACAGTAGCGTACCCTAGTGAGAAAAAAACAGAACGAATCGAGCTCATCCGCGGGGATTTGTGAAACCCCGAAAACGAAATTTCGTTTACGAGTTTTAATAATACAAACAAAATTTGTCGCTATAAGACTGTAATAGGGAACTCCACGACTAATCTAATCTTTTTTCCATTATAGTTCCACATGAATATTCCATGATTGCGACGCTCTTTGATGATTCGTGTAGAAATTAATTTTTTCATCGAATAAACTTACAGCATGAAAAGGAAAAAAAGCCATAAGACTAACATTTGAATGAAACAAACTTAGTCAATTAAGTACGGAAAACATATTCTGCTTGTAAAATCTGACACTATGTAAGGGCTTTCGAAATCACTGGAGCCTCTTACGCCACAATACGAAGAATAGCCAAAAACCTCTTTTTGTTAGTAAAGCGATGTCTTTTGGATGAAATCCCTTTTCTACTTCAAACAAGTCGTAGCCCGCCATAATCCATTAAACGAATTCCGAAAAATTTTGTGTGTTGTGTAACCTGCAATTATAGAATATATAGCCTTTGTGTTGACTTTAAATCTACATTAATTGTTTGAATAATTTAGTTCCCCCAACCCCGAGTAAAACTTCGTTACAGTTTCGTTAGTTAACGTATGTATTTTCTCACGAACGTAGGTAATAATCAAAGGTTTCTATAGAGAAATAGGTTACAGAATTGTGTAGAAATGGGGCACGTGTCAGTGTTCTCTCAGTACATCGAAGTACAAAAATAACATGTCATACGATTTGCTATTATTTCGCACATTTACAGTTTTGCACCACGCTAAGTTACATAACGCCCTTTATAAGTTTTACCAGCAAAATCAGCGTAAGAAGAAACTGCACAGCGTGGAAGCCTAGTATGAGCGCCGACATAACAACGTCCAACTTCAGGATGAAACTCTGCCACGTAATAAAGTAAACCGTGATGACCACTGCTGGCAAATAAAATACAAGTGCAAAAACTGTAGGAGCGGTTCGTCGAGTCAAGTTGCCTTTCTTTGAAAACCTGATCCGCAGCGCTTCGATCAACCCGAACAACAATATTAAGAATATATCGCACACGAGTGCATCTACTTTATAGGGGAAAACTACCGCTTTGAACGTAAGGAGGCACAATTCGGCAACGGTAAAAAATCCGACGTAAACACCGTGAAAATACAGTAATATCTGTAATGCAAGCTGTGCCATTTTGACTTTGGAAGAGATGCTATCCTTTCGACCGCTTTCAATAGGGACTCGAGAGGAAACAAATGGTTACCATAGTAACCATTCAGGAGATTATGTGAAAATCTTTTATTAACAGACTAACAACGTTCAATTTGATAAAAACAACAAAAGCTTAGAGTTTCTGTAGTCCATTTGCACTTGATGCACTGCGGAGTTTTTTCGCCCGATTAGCTGCGTATGTCCGTAAAAATATCGCAAAGAACACAACAGCCACACCCACCGCTCCTACCGGAGCTAACGGATGGTCGTACACTATGCACGATAGAAGTACAGAGAGACCCTGAAACAGTAAATAAGAAAAGAGATATGATTTATGTTAAATGATCATTAAAAGTTCCAAAATTATAATAAACGGATGAGTCGATAATTCTTTACCTGTCTAACGGTCATGATAATCGTAAAAATTACTGGTCCGAACTTCGCTATGGTATAAAAGATGAACAACTGTCCAGTGGCAGACGTCAAAGCAGTTATAAGGCAATCCCATATGAATAAGGGATACTAAAAAAAAAAAAATCAATTAATTTCCAACAATTAAGTCAATTAATTTCCATATGAATAAGGGCTACAGAATAAAACAATTCATTTAATATATAATTAATTAATTAAATAATAAAAATAAGCCAATTATATTTTAAATTAACATTAGAAAACCCCAGCCAGTGCTTACCTGAAACGCAAAATGGATGGAATAAAAGAATCCACCCTGCTGGATCAGGGAGACGGATGTTAACAAGCAGGAGACGAAATTGACACCACACATCATCTGAACAGATGACGGTTTATACTTTTTAAAGACTGCTCCTTGCCAATTTGCCGTAAAGCTGTCAAACAGCAAATATCCACATAGCAAAATGACTCCTGATAGCGTAGTAACTTTATCACCTACAACAGAATCCTGTGGTAATATAGTCTATACGCTCATGAATGTCTTAATCATACTTCTGTGAGAATCATTGGAACTTCCCAACAGAAACGCAGTCATTCCGACAGATATAAAAATGGCACACACGTACTCGTAAGTGGGGTATTTTGTTTTAGAAATAAATTTTCCCATCAATAGCACAGGGATCACTTTGCAGGCTTTGGCTAAAACCTATAAGAAAAATTAAACGAAAAATGTACCTGAAACAAGCAAATAATGAATTGGGAAGCTTTGATAATTCAGGCTATATGAAGAGTAAAAACTATTTAAAAAAATAGAAAAAGACGCTAACATACCTGAGTTGGAAAACTGACAAATTTGAGTGCCTCATATTGACACCATGAGCTTAAAGTATTGGACAGTGAGCAGAACGAATATTGATAAAGTGGAGTTCGGTGACGAGGTTGTGCAGTTACCAGCAAATAAGCGCCGGATATGAGAAAGGCTAGGATGCGATTCACAAATACTAAGAACTGTGAATCCTTGAACCGCCCAATCGAACCTGTAAGAAACAAAATATGTAATATACTATTCTGGCTTGTTAAAAGTTTGTGGCATGCTTATACACCTGTGTTCGGATCTTTATAGTCTTGGGTCATAATCTTTTCTTGTAGTACACCCCATGTTAGGTACGAAACTTGCAAGCCTGCGACACATGCTAACAAAACCAATGCCTTTTTGGCAAACGACTCATCACGTTTGGGTGCGTCTTTGATTTGCACGTGCTCGTCAAGAGTGTTGTCTTCCAGGACACATTTTTCGAGAATCCAGTTCAATCCTTTCGAGTTATGGAGCTCGCTATCCCGCACATAGCGCACTACCAAGTAGCCAGGGAGGAAAATAGATCCATAGCCGAGCAAATTATAGATAAATCTGAGGATCCAACCTCCAGGGATCGTTTCAGCTGAAATTCCCAAGGAAGCTAAAAAGGCAAACAACAGTCGAGCAAGTACGATGCATCCAACAAACGAGACAAGGATCACGCTAACAATGACGAAAAATTAGTTATCTGAAAAATTAGGCATCTTTTGTTACCAATTACCAGCAAAGCTGTCGCGGTGACGAGGCAATCCGTGAAGGTAAGATCATCATTGCTTGCTAACTCTCTGCTTACTACAGTTACAAAGACACGTAAGAATTAGCGTACACGTTTAAGTAGTCTAGAAAGAAAATGCAACTACACTTATTATACTTTTAAGATTTTAAAAAAATGGGCAAAATTACAGCAGTAGGAAAGTCCTTGGCAGGGATTTCAACAGTTTATCTATCTACGTCATGACAGGAAAATAAAATCTTGCGTATGTTCTTATAGGGTTCGAAACATATATTCGATATAATCACACAAACAGAAGACTAATCACACCCACATGCCACTCCAAGGAAGCAGCTGGTCTGTTTACACGCCAGTGCTCGAATAACGACTACACTAAAAAAAACGTGATAGAACGGGCTGGGCGGATTGGACTTGGCGGAACGTTTCAAAAAACTGTTTTACGGATCGAAAAACAAGAAAATACTTATGTGCTCGAATATCGTAACGAATATATTTCAATCTTGGAATTGACCGTCACAACAACAGAAATTGTATCCAGTCAGTTTGAAAAACTGTTTTTTACATCGTACAAACCGGATCGTAATTTTAACTTGTCGACGAATAACCTTAAGACACGGCGAAGTTCAAGGCCGACTTTCGGAACTTCTTGAGTTCTCCTCTACGAAGTTACGTTCTTCCCAAAGCGTTGCTCCGCTGCACAAACATATTTTCTTCGGGTTCTGGAACAGGCCAGCCGAACGAGCAATGATACCGCATGCTAATCTAAATCCAACGAAAATGGTAAAAGGTTTTATAAGTTCGGTCCTCACCTGAGTACAAAAATAAGCACTATAGGAGATTTAAATAAAAAATTAATAGCTTTTCACTTAATTTAGTGATACAAACCAAGTTTGGTTCTCGTAGCCTACCTATCACCGGAATTTCCGCATATTTTTGATGTTTTGTGCCCACCCTTGCCGAAATCATCAGGTTGGCTGGTAATCACGACGGCGCGCCCAATAACGTCAGATAAACGTAAAATGGGATCCATAAAGCGAAATGTGGCTCTTCCTTGCTCGTTAGCTTCCACGTTTCCTAAGTCTCCCGCGTGCTAGTATAATAGAATTATAACACTACAGGTGTCACTTGAAAATTAACACAAAGATTAGGCTTACTCGAAGATGAAGGGGATCGGTAGGCGCACCGTGAGGACTTCCATGAGGATTAAAGTGATCCCCAACGCTACACAAATAAGAACAACTAAGCTTTAAACTTTTACTCTGCGTTTAATATAATCAACCTTTCGCAACCTCGGCTCAGGTCGCCGTTTTGGTGGACATGTAGACCATGTAACCCAGGCGTAAGTCCATCAAGTGTTCCGTCTATGATACATCCTTGATCCTCTTGTACGAAACGAATGACGCCTTTTACGTGAAATCCTGCACCCAGTTTGCCCCCGACAATGGCCACCGCTGCCGAGCTAGGTTTTCCTAAGCTAAAGCGGATAAACCGATCGGAAAAGATAAAACGCAAGTTTTGAGATTTTCTGCCGATTGCGGATACACGATTTTATATAATTCGGATATACCCTTTCACGATAGTTTTTTTGCCAGAGGATTCCAACAATGCTTGCAATTCTCCAACAGGTAACGACGAATCCACCACTACTTGTTGAGTTTCTTTGTTCACCTCGAAGTACCGGACTCCCTTTCTCCCAGTTAATACTTTCGAAATGGCATTCACACAGCTGTCACACGACATCTGAACGGCAAATTCAACCTGAAATAATAAAACAATTATGGCATTGTCACTATGGTATTCCGTTACGTAATAGTTTGCATTTATACTCGTGTTTCCGGCGTTGATGCGTTTTCCATGACGGGTCTCGTGTGCTCCCAACTTTTAAATGCGGCGCCCTTACGAATTGCGGTAACCACAACAACCAGTATGAAACACGAAACGAAATGTCAAGCTGCTTCCTTTTCGAAAACAACACAAAGGGATTTAATGACAGTAAGACGAAAGTAGTAATGCGTTATCGCCTGGTCAATCAAGATCTGTTACCGTCGTGATAGCGTTTATCCTACTTAAGAGACGACCCGAGAACGTTAATCCAAACACTTATATTCTAACATGTACAATGTAAACAGTTTCCAGCGCCAGGATGAAGAAAGTAGTTCGTAGTAAACTTGAGGATACCGCCAAGATGATTAATCCGACGGCGACCGTTGTCGGGGCTGTTGATGCAATGCAGGCCAAAAATCACAAAAGTAGAGTGCGCGACGGAAAATTGTTAGATCGTCTCTTAAACATAAGCTTACAGGCGTCGGAATTAGCCGCATTTACCGAAGAGAAACGCCGTAACAAGGTATATTTTGACTGCCTTTTTATTTCGTTACTGTACCTTTCAAGATGATCGCAACAAACATTTATTTAACATAATTTATTTATATTCTAGGAACAGTGTGAAAAATTGCTTAAAAAGGCAAAGCCTGTCCTCTGGGCACTTATGATATCAGACGTGGAAGCAACTTTCGGTAGTGGCAAACAACTTTCCGTATCACGAGCTACACGTCCGCCGACATCTCGTGAAGCCGTTACGAGTATCAAGAAGCGCGAAATGAGTTCAGCAAAAGATGCTACCGATACATCGTTTGAGGATGAGTTTCAACCCATTGTTACGACACCAACAAAGCCCATACAGCAAGAGCAATTCTTTACGCCTTTGAAACAAGAGCGACGCAAGGATGTCGAGAATGAACCTGAAAATCCCGAAGCGCTTGAACAGCGGCAAATACCGGAAAAAGCTTCGAGATTTCTGCCGCTTCGTGAAGATACACCTAACACATTGAAGCCCATAGAGCAGACAGTAGGTGAAACTGAAGTGGTGGAAGATACCAAAGCAACCCAGGAGCAAATACCAGAAATCGTCAATTGCAAATCGCCGCCAACAGCTCCTGAAAACGAAAAGTACAAGTTACCCGACAGTCCGCCTCATACAACGGATGATACTGTCCCCAAGCATGTAGAACAAGATGTCAGCCAAGCTGTAGAGTCTCCGAAAGTTGACGCAAAGGGCTTGACGACGTATGCCACCTTGCTTCTCGAACAAAAGCTTACCAGCACTACACAGAAACCGGAGTCAAGTCCTGAATTATCCCTCAAAAAGGAGTCCGCAAACTCAGTGTACGTAAATCGCGGATTTTAATTGAATATGCTATGTCTTCTTTCGTTTTGATGTATTCTCTTTTATTTAGAACTGTGAAGCCAACTGCTGAGGTTCCTAAACCGAAAATTAGCATATTCCGCGCCGATTCCGATTCAGAATCTATAGGACCTCCTATACAAGGGGCTATTGGAGGTCAGCTGACAAGCACAAACGATTTCGATGATTTTTGGGACTAAATAATATAACGACTTTAACTTGTATAAAGAATTCTGCTTGTAAACATATGTATTTGTCATGTTCAAAATTCTTTTCTGATTGATTTCAATAAAAGTAATATCTTTAAGTAGACACTGGGTTTTGTCAACAATGCATTGCCACAACAAAAACGGGCAATCACGCAAAGGGTTGAGTAACAACATATTGAGCTTGTTTTTTATGCACGCTGCCAATACCCACGGCGGGTAAGGGCAACGTAGGACGACCCACGTAACGCAGCTTGATGCCCACAAGATTCTCGAAGCGAGGCTGTACGAAAGACCATGCTCCAGCGTTTTGTGGCTCTTCTTGGCTCCAAATAAAATCTATAAAGTTGAAATAGTAAATCAGTAAATGTACTACCGATTTGCTACACAGACATTACCTTTGGCACTTTTGTACTTGTCGGCAATCTTTTGTAAGGCAGCAGCTGGGAAGGGTGCCAGTTCTTCCACCCTAACAATAGCTACATCGGTGAGATTCTGAGATTTACGCTGGTCTTCTAACGCATAGTAATGCTTGCCGCTAACAAAAATTATGCGTTTGACTTGTGCAGCATTCGCTTGGGCATCATCTGTAAAATTTAAATTCTTTAAACAAATATAACTTTAAACTATATTCGAGACATCCACAGATGTGTCGAATACATGAAAAATCACAATGTGACTCCGGATTTCTCTTTATTAAAATGCAAAATGAAAAAGCTTGCAATTGTACCTAGAACTGTTTGGAAATGTGTTCCAGGACCAAGTTCTCCTAGTGATGAACTTGCAGCTGACAATCTGAGCAGCGTTTTGGGAGAGGCAACAACCAAAGGCTTTCTGAAGTTGCGAAGCATCTGTCTCCTGAGCAAGTGGAAGTATTGTGCCGAGGTAGTGGGATTAACGAAAGAAAAGTTGACATTATCTCCATCGATTTTATCTTCTTGCGAATCAGTCAACTGTAGCCAGCGTTCGATGCGACAGGAAGAATGTTCAGGGCCCGCTCCGTCGAACCCGTGCGGAAGAAGCACTACCAGTCCGCTCTGCAACATCCACTTGGCTATGTAAAGAATAAAAAAAAGTAAAAGCCATTTGCATACTTGTAAATCACACGAAATGTTAGCCACGAAATCACAGGAAAAGTATGAGTAAAAGGAGTATGAATTAACACTACTCAGTTTTTCACGGAGGATGCCTAAAGGTACTTTACCTTCGCCTGAAGCCAAGAACGTATCAATAATAATTTGGGCACCGTTGAAAAAATCCCCAAATTGTGCTTCCCAGATATTCAATAATTTAGGGCTTTCGATGCTGTACCCGTACTCAAATCCAAGAACGGCTTCTTCCGACAAAATGCTGTTGGCTACCTCCAAATGCCCTACTTCCACTTCCGAAGGCATATTTAGATTATTCAGAGGGATGTAAATGCCCCCCGTCTTCTGATCTACGACCATCGCGTGGCGGTGTGAGAACGTAGCTCTTCCCACGTCTTGGCCGCAAATTCGGACGCTAAAACCTAAGAAAATTGTCCGTTTAGTGCCAGGTTCACTGGTTAACTATAAACAGTAATCTACATTTCTGTCATATAAACAACGATTTGCACTGGTTAACAAAAACATTAACAACTGTTAACGACGCAAGCTACAGAAAAATCAAGTACTTAACCTCAACGAAAAAAAAAAAATACATCTAAAACAGCGAACTTTTGTACAAAAAATCGTCATAAAACTTTACAATAGCGGACCACGTACCAAAATGCTTTACACAGAACCTTAATTACCTTCCTCGGTACGGAATTACTTAACATGTTTCTAACGAACTGTGCTATATAGCCGTTTTGTCAACTATTCAACTTTGCAGACCACGTGTCAACCTACTGTACTAGTAAAACCTAATGCTTTACCTTGTGATAACAAAGACGCCATTGCTAAAGCTTCAGCAGTGCCCCAATCCAACAATTTCCCATCTTTAAGCTTAGCTAACCGGGCTTCCACATGCGATTTTTGTAACTGTGGATGCAAGCCAAAACCTTCTGGGATTGCGACAGAATGGGCTCCTAGGTATTGCAGCAATTGTGAATCAACGCCTGTATCCCACGTGGTCACTTGCGCACCGCCACTCGTTAATCTCTTCCATTCGTCTTCCTAGTATTAACATGCTATTAATCTCCTGTGAGAGATCCTTGAGTTTTAATTTGCCTGTAAATTTGGCAGGGGAGGCACGAATGTCTCAGCCTCTTTAAAACATTGACCGAGGTATTCCACGTGCTTCTGAACTTGGTCGTGAACGTCAGCTTCGCTTACGACTCCTTCCTGTGACAGTTTGGCCAGGTATCTTTCAGGCACGGTTTCCTTTTGTACATGGACTCCTTTTAAGTACATAACAGGGTTGGTAAAGGTTGGATCATCAAGCTCATTATGGCCCCATTTGCGGTAGCAAACGACATCCACAAAGACATCTTTACGGAAACGACGCTGGTAGGCCAAAGCCATTCTGGCGCCTTGTAAAACGACCTGTGGTTCAACCGCTGTGATTATTTCAGTCATAAAAAACGTCCTCAAACGCTTACATCTACATTGTCGCCATTTATATGAAGCACTGGCGCGCCAATAATCTTGCCCACGTCGGTACAATAACGTGACGACCGGCCACGCTCAGCAGGCGTCGTAAAACCCACCTAACCGGAAATAAAAGAACAAACATAAACAGTCAGCGAGAAGCTATAAAACTCACATTTAACTTCTGTTTATACCTGGTTGTTAACTACCAAATGCAGAGAGCCTTGGACCGTAAAATGGGGTACTTGAGCTAAAGCCAAAGTTTCATGCACAACACCTTGTCCCGCCACGGCAGCGTCACCGTGGACCTGCAAGCATAATACGTGACTCTCTGCTTCGGGTTCTGTGTTGTAAGGGCCTTCGCGACGTGCCCACAACCGACCTCGCGCTCTGCCCACGGCCACAGGGTTGATTGCTTCTAAATGCGAGGGATTTGGCAACAAAGTCACTTGCACGTCACCTTCCGACACGGTTACTTTCGATGATACAACTACAATTCATAGATATTAATTAAGTTTCGCTATGAATCGACTCTATTTACATAAATGGGACAAAACGTCTCCAATTTCGTTCACGTTGGCAGGGAACTCGGATAAACCTTTCATTTTCCTAAAAACAGTCTGTGTTTGGAAGTTCAGAATATCTGTTAATAAATTCAGGCGACCCCGGTGGGCCATGCACATTATTATTTCGTCAACTTGACCTATACAGAAAAAAGAAGTGTAAGGTACGAAATCTCTAAAACTAAAAAAGAATATACTTTTAGGTGAAAGACGGAAAAGTTCCATTAGGAAAGCAGTACAGCTCTCGGCGCCTTCGCCGCCGTAGCGCTTAACCGTGGGAAACTTGGCGGCCACAAAGTGATCAAAGGCCTGCGCCTTCAGCATTGTTACGCAAGCTTGTTGCCGAGATTCAGCGGAAACAGGCTGACTATTCAGGCTTTCCATTTGTTGACTCCACCACTCGCGTTCTTCCAGGCTCTTTTCAATGAAGTCGAGAAAAAGATTAAAAATAGCGCCGAAAAAAAGAATCAGAGGTTACCTCTAAATGCTCAAACTCGGCAGCAATTTGACCACAGTACGTTTCTTGTAGAAACCTAACCACTTCCTCTGTGGTTACGCTAGGAGATAAGTCCACGTTTTCCAACCAACCCTTTACATGGTGGATATCATTTGCGTGCAAGCGATACAGGTTAATATCAAGTTCAGGTACAGCCTTTGGTTTGCTTATGCCCAGGGGATCCAACGCCGCGTTTTTATGACCGTGTTGCCTGTATGCTTCGATCAGGCGGAACAGATTAGGGTTCTGAGCTCGCCATTCAACCTTCTCCTCCGCCACTAGAAAAGTCCCAAAAAATTGCTATGGTTATCTGTGTCCAATTTGGTAGTTACATAAACTACATACATTGAAGCGAAGATTTCTCTGCTGGAGGTGCATGTCCAAAAACCCCACTCACGGTCTGGTAAGTACGGGAAGGGTACGCAAATCTGCAAAAAAGCGTTAGCTACTCTTACACACGGCAAATTACGACTTTACCTCTTAACGTTTCCATTTACGCCGAATTTTGCAAATCTAACATTCCTGGCGAGTTTGCTACAGGTAAACATGATTTCTTGTTTTCGACTGTGAAAAAAACATTGGTTTCCATGTGCCTGAAAAGGGACGCCATCTATTATCTTATGAGCTAAGTTTAAATTTGCGAAAAAAAATAATCAATAAAATTAAATTAAAAAACATGTGTTTAATTAATATAAAATACTTTGCTGGGAATACTTAACATACAAGATGGGCATAATAGCTTCGTTATGATACAGAGGGAAGACTTGCTAACGTTTAACATAAATCAAGTCAAGTTACCGAATCAAAAAAGGCGCGTAATCCAAAGACGCATTAAAGTTTGACCCTGGATACAATTTGACCTGCATATTCCCGCGGCAACTTTGCGTAGTATTAAATATTCTTAAATGGGTAAAAAGAACATAGCATCAAATTTTGCAGGAAAGATCGTTAGTCAGTGATCTTCCTCGTTCTATTTTTCCTTATTGCTCTGGCTAGTTTAGATCGTGAAGAAGTGTGCTCAGTTCACGAAGAAGTTCGCTAAGATGGTAGTTTTCCACGCTCCATTGCTCAATTTCTTTTTACTCATCAAAGGTGCAGACGTTTGTTCATGTCTAAATCATTTGTCATGATGAATCAACATAACGCAAAGATCACACGTGAGTTACTGCACCTTGTTAAGTCAGTGTTACACCTTGTTGAGTCAGTGTTGCAAATTCAATACTATTACTAACTATACACAGGATAAGAAGCAACTTTTACAAAAGACATTGTATTAACTGCATTAAAAGAGATAATCAGCACGAACAACGGTATAAAACGATACTAACATATGTACAACAGAAAAAGCAGCACAATATAAAGAAAAACTGCAAATAAAAGCTTTTTTACATGGATCTAAAGCTTATCAACTAGATTGAGGGGGAACATACGGTCGCCAGCGCAAGCAAGAAGCATCAGTATTCCTCCAATCGGGACCGCGCCGCCTGCTACGCTCTTCAAAATCTTCCAATATGTCTTGTCGTTTAAGAATAATGTGCTTTCCCTTCCAATACTTCAGCATGCCTAAGACTTGTAATGTGCTGACTATATCGGACGCATTAATAGCCAGCTCCTGACTCAAATCTAAAAATGAAATAAAAACTTATTTAAAAGAAAATAATATTTTACTCAAAATACCTTTGATAGACAGCTCTCTCTCTGGGAAATTCAAGAACCGTTGCAAGAGTACATCTTTCCAGTACGCACGGTACGAAATGAGTCCCAGGTCACTCAGAGGTTTTTCAGGAGATCCAATCTTCTTCTCCGTGCGAGTGAGTAAGTAACCTAATTTTAACTCATTAGTAGAGCCAAAAATGGCAGGATATAGGAAAAAATAGGGCGTTACTGAAGTCAATGAGTAGTCTTCCATACCCTTGCCTCTGGTAAGGGGGCAAGGTCATGATGCAGGACACGTTGTAATTAAGGAAAGAATTTTTTTCTTTGGAAAAGTAGCCCACCGTATGGCATCCTTCACAATCTGCGACGGTCATGACGTAGAATAAAAAGGGTTCTACATCGTAATACAGCGTTTTGTGATCAAGGAAACATTTCGCTAGGAGACACAGGTTCTGACAATATGTTTTGGCTTGCTCGCCATTCACCTCCCAAACAGATACCTTATCTTTCCTGTAAATATCGACAAAAGGCACACGAAACAAAAATTACGTCACTGACGCGATATCCTCTTTAGGAGTTAAGGAATACCGGTAAATTTCATCGCCTGGAGGGTGTTTCCACACACATTTTGCTGCATGCCTTCGTAACACTGTTCTTGATTTCATGTACTGAAGACAAAACTCGCACACGAAGACTTTGGGCAGCTTGGCAATTTCGTCAGGATACGGTGATTGATACCAAACTTGCATTTCAAAACGACCCATCTCCAATAGCTTCATACCTTCGCCGACTGGCAATAGTTTCAGTTCGTCTTCCTACATAAAACCACCTATTAATCCCTTCGTGTTGCTCTCATATTTCCTCTCTATTGATTTACATAGTAAATCGAAAATAGGGAGAGGGGTTTTCGGTTGTTCACAAATTATAAATTCTCGTTAATTTTCCCTTTCACGTTCTGCCAATAAGGTTCCCAGGAATTACGACACACTGACTCTATATAATAGCTGTGTAATGAGTTTGGGTAGCATAGTGTCGGTTTTTCGGTAAAACAAATGTTCTCCTTATCCGTTCGATACAAACGTATTGCTTAAACACTTACCAGTTTTTCTGCTGCCTCTGCCTGCGCTTCAAGGAACAGCTGCAAATCGTAATCGGATGTAAGGCCACCCAAAAGGGGTTCTTTCTCCAAATTGCCGTCTGCCGTTTTGTGGACAGTGTGGCTGACTTCGCTTTTTTCCGACAAGCTATTGCGTGCTTGGCGCACCTGTAATTGGTACTGTCGCTGCTCCGAAGTAGGGGCATGATGATGGGAAGTTGCAGCATGAGAATGGCGTGGTGAACGAAATGGTTTATCTGAATGTTTGGGCTCCATACTCTTCCTTTCCACCTCCCGAGCTTCTCTCGCCACACGCATGGCCTTGAACCACAAAAAGTTTCCTTTAACCCCCTCGCTCTTTTACCAACCGGATTATTTTCTTAGATTACTAACCAAGCATTGATCTCCTGTGAGATTATGATACTTGGGGCAAGCTTGAAAGGTAAAATGCTTCTCGTATTTGCCATTGAGGTGTCCTATAATCAAAGTGCGGTTAATGAAAAAAAGGTCATATTGATACTGGGAAACAAAAATCACGCAGAACCCCTGGTTTCTGCGGTCACAAACAAAGTACGGCAATTGGTTACCTGAAGAGTCACACCCGGATACAGGGCAAACGCGATCAACCGGAGGTGAAGGACTTCGGTTATTTTTGTTTTTCGCATTCATGTGTTGACTCTTGCTCTGCGACCGAACTGGGATTTTCCCACCCTTGCGTCCACTCCCTCCAGACGATGTGGTCGCACTCGGTTTTCGCTTGGCACTTTTGGACGACGAGCCATCTGAACAGAACTCACAATTAGAACTCTGCGAGGACAGTACAATGTCACCAACACAACTATCTTTCGATTCTCATCTTTTTACCTGCTTCAGAATCAGAGCCCGAGGTTTTGCCCAGCACGTGTTTGCTTATGCTGGGCCGAACAGTTGAAGACCTCGTGAATTTCTTGTTACCACCTTTCTCGCTGTTCACACTTGAGGGTTTGCTATCATTTTCACTATCAGATGATATATGAGCCCGTGATTTCGGTACAGGTTTCGACCGGGATACAGCCTTGGTTTTAGTTGGCGAGCTTGAGCCTTTAGTTTTGGCAACACATTTTTTAACCGTGCGCTTCGGAGATTCGTCTTCTGAACTTGAGTCTATGAAACAGCGAAAACTAAATTATAAGTTCTTCATTTCTATTCTTTTTTTACAATAAAGTATTTTACCCAGGCTGGAACCATCCTTATCCTCGCTGGCACTGCTGTTGTCGGGGCTGAATATGCTCTTAGTTTTCGATAAGGAAGCTGAGCGAGAAGGCGGGGCTCGTGCTGGGGATTTCTTACTGGACGGTGGAGGTGCCTTCTTTTTCGCAGACACGTCTGTATTATTATTACTAGATGTTTGTTTGCTCTTAACTTTGGACATGATCGACTTCGACGAGTTAGACGGCGGTGGGGGCGCGGCAGCTGGCTTCTGCACATCTTTAGGTGTCTTTTTCGCAGGAGGTTTGTTAGTCTTTTTGGGCGACGGGCTTGGCGTTGGCTCGGAATCGGAAGAATCTGCGCTCTGTTGAGCTTTCTCATTTCGGCTAGGGACACTCGATTGAGATTCTGAAGATTCTGAATCTGAGGAAGAGGAATCTGACGACGAAGAACTACCAGATGAAGAGGAGGAAGAAGAAGACGAACTTCCTGTGCTCTCAGTAACCTATTTAAATATTCCGAAATTATTTTTGCGTTCTTACGCTGTAAGTTAGACTCTTTTAAATTTTAAAATCTGGGATTGTGGCCAAGCTTACCCGTCGCCTCGCAGACATTTTTGCTTACTTAAAATTGTTAGACTAAGCTATTCTGCCACCAAATGTCACATGTGTTATGAAAAACAAAGACATACACAAACGATTTCGAGCGCAAGCCCGAACGATTTTTACGATTACGTCTCTAACTGGTGAACCGAGTCGCAAGCCCACAAATAACGAACTGCGACCCTACAGCCGATGAACTGCGAACTATCTGCCGTGATCGTCCAGGCTGTTGCCATTGCTTTTCATGCCTACTAGCATTTCCTTCGACAATACATCTGCCTATCTAATCACCAGCTACGCCAAGTTCTAATTCGCTATGGTTGCGTTAACGAATAACAGTAAATTATGTAATTCGCTTTGAATGAGTACACACTAAAGAAAACTCGAATGATTTTTTTACGAAAGGTCTTTTTATTTCCGTATCATTATTCCAAACAGATCCAAACAATAATCACCGAATTTATTCCAGTAACACAAATGCCACGCCGTTGCACACCATCGTGTAAATTGCACTCCAACAGGTGCCGGGTGAAGCTGTACCAGAGCACCTGATGAAGTACAATGAACAACAGGCTCATTTTCCTGATCCTCGTCAATTGTCACTATAAGGGATTAAGATAGGCAAAAACATTTCGCGGTTGAATAACGAAGAATCAAATATGATGGCGAGTTTGTCCTTCGTCTCCGCGCGCTACTTCAGGTACCTGACTGATCTGACTCAGACGCAAGCACCTGCCGTAGCACAGGGGAGCCAAAGGCATTTGCAGAATGTTGATCTTTCCCGAGAAAATAAAAAATCCCGTAAGATAATCGCGTGATCTTGAATTCAACACAAAACAACCGCCAGCAAGTCGCCGCTACAACTAGTACATCCTGCCAGGAGTTCGAATCGACCACGTGGTCACTTCCCTTTTCTGCTCTATGGGGGTCTTCGCCAGCCTTTCCCTTGGTCTCCATTGGCCCCTTATCCCGAGCCAGAAAGGAAGTCCGCAGCAAAAATTCCACCAGAAGGGGCTCATGTTCGTCAATAAGCTGGCTTGGTCTACTCTCGTCTGGCTCCCTTTTTCCTCCGCTCTCCCGTAACCTCCCTTTATTCTCTGACAGCTCTGTTCACATTAAACCAAACGCCACGCAAGGGTCACATGGTTTCTGGGTGACCGTGCAGAGAAGGCAGGACAGCCGGCTTGAGTTGGAATGTCAGTCGTCGAAAGTCAACTCTGACTTAGCGCCTGCTTGAAATGCAAGTTTCACCAGGAGTAGCCGGTACCGTGAAATTCTCCGTACTGCAAAAATAAACAGCATTTCACAATTAAGAGGCTCTAAACTATTTCCTTCACTTGACAAAAACTTCGTGAATATTTCCGTACGTTCTAGAATTAAGACAAAAAATTACAGATCGAAGAAACAAGGAAAATAGGAAGATTGAAAAGAAACGGATCTCTCTTCCTACACAGGTTAAGATTGATGTCGACAGTCAGGAACGCTGTTTCGCTTGAATTTTCCATGACTGGCCTTACCTTCGCTCGGGGGAAATCCGGTAGCACAATTACTGTACCAGCTTCCAACAAGCTAGCTCTTGCACCACAGTGGCTCCTTTTTGTTCGACAGAAAACCGAGCATTACGTAACTTTTCTCTTTTTTTCCCGTGACCCATTTCTCGCTATCCCTCAAATCAATACTAAGCCCTAAAAAGCCCCGAGACAGAAGGGTAAAAGTTCCAGACGGCTGCGTTTTCCCCCACCCCCCACCTACAGATTGTCTGGCAACCCCTACAACCACCGTTAACTACCTTCACCCTCCCGCTTTCGGTTGAAAACCGGCTAAATTCACCGTAGAACATCGTGAGCGTCCCATCCAACCGGTGTAGCCTCGCGTGTAACTTGGAAAGTATGGCTGCCTCCTTCAAACCTAGCAACGGCCAGCACCAATAAACACGCGAGTAAACTTGGTATTTCCACAATCCAGCAAAAACCTAGACGTTACTGTCTGTAAAAATTTAAGTGAGATAAACCTTAGCGAGCTCCGGACCACGTCGACTACTGCACTAGTCAACGGCTGCTTTTGGACTACCGGTTTCCACAGCTAGGAAAGCCTTCTCATAGAGACGAAGCCGCTCCAGCTACTCCATACTTCGTGGCCTGGGATTGGTCAGGCGCGGAGCTGACGTCGTCGCCGACCTCGACTTCCGGTCGATTGTTCGATTCCCGACATGCACATGCAGATATTACATAGCGCGTCTGGAGCGAGAGAAAGAGAGAGCGAGCGAACGAACGAGGCATTTGCCTACTGCTGTTGCTGCGCCTCCTTACAACTCTACCCACATTCCGGTTGACTATCTTAGGGCTTGTACCCGAGGACCGAACTCCAAAGAGCATTTCGTGGCCAGTGAAATAAGACTTTATGAACTTAAACTGGGCTAATGAGTGAAGAGCTCCCGTCACAGGAATTCGGAAGTTGCTCCTTTATTTTTCAGATTCATAATTCGTCCTATCTTATCTTCGTTCGCGGTCGCTGGGCAAAAGCAACGTGCGTCATGAGCTAAGGCGAAAGCAAGATGCAGCAAGAGACCCACCCACACGAAGAGCCATACTTCGTGGACAACAGCAAACGAGGTGACGCAAGGTAGAAGGGGGTGACGGGCCAACGCGGTTTTCTTACCGCATTCCATGTATGAATGGCGGACTACTAAGCTGGCTTGTGTGCGTCGTCTATATGCTAACGAAGGGATGAACGTTCATTGATAAATGTCAGTCAAGAGCTGCAAAAAGACAAGCGAAATAAATGAATTCTCACTCCGCACCGACCTGGACAACAGCTCGCAATTGTAAGTCAATCGAAAGCACACTCTCGAGTCGCAAGAAGTGCACATGCAGCCCTACCCAATCGTACGTACTTCTCGTGCAACCTAGATGACTATCTATAACGCAACTCCCAAGGCCCAATCCAACGTGCCAGGTGGGTGACTAATCAAGTGGATCCATTTCAAGAAGTCACTAAGCTATGTGTGCATGCTACTATTATAGGGTCTGTTGTGCTATCTGTCCTACAGACTAAAATCAACGTATCACACTCTAAAATCTATCCATTTTTATTTCTCAAATTCCGTTTTAAATAACCAAATCGTGGGAATCCACCTATGAGTCACAGTTCACTGAGTTGGCCAAACATGACTTGTATGACTTAGCTAGCATCACATATGCCCGGACTATGTCCTACTGGCATAAAAAACTATTTAAAGAAGATTCAGGCGGTGTAATTATTATATAAATGACGATGGCTTTTGCATGCTTTTCCGCACTTTTTCTACTGACTTTTTCTGTCTCTTATGCGTATTGTATTTCTTAGTATTTTCCAACCGTCGAGCAGGTTTGGAAAGTTCTGGAACATAGAAATAGCAAGCATTGTCTGTTTAACTTTGCTCATTTAGTAGGAGAATTCAAAAGGTAAAAAAAATTCCTTTAGCAAAAAGCTGTGCTGAAGCACAAGATCAATGAAAGGTAGTAATGCCAATGCGTCAGCACCATGTGACGATCATTTTCCTTTTTAACCGCCTGTCGCCTTTCTCCTCATCACTGGTGCCTTTTTTTCTTAATTTTCCTTATCCTCCTCCGTTTCCGTCCACCCACGTTTGTCTTAGTCTTCTCTTTTTATCAACCTTCCTTTATTTCTTCCGTCATTTACATATATGGTTCCTGTACTTCGCCAAGCAGTGAACCGATTACGGCAGCCCCTCCCTCGTCAACCAAGCTCTTCGGTTCTCTTTTATGAATGGTGCATGGAACGCTTCGGATACCGGTCAAAGGAAGTTCAAGCTCCGTCTAATACTTTCCTCCAAATGTCGTAAATTGCAGTGGGATCCGCGTTATGCAGGAAAAAGATGCCGGTTTCCACACGTTCGGGCCATTGTGCAGCTGCCGCTGCCGCTGCCGCCGCATAGCGTTAACGTGTCACCTCAGTGCCCGTCTGGGGAGGGACATACAAGCTATGTAAGACGATCCATAGCCTCATCAACGGTATTTCGCACTTTTTAAACCCCCCAACAAGACGAAAACCAGTTCTAGAAGGGGCGACAACATTTTTGAGGTAAAAAGCTGCGTTTTCGTCACGAAAATAAGTACTCCAAGAGGGGAAACTGGAGGGAAGGATTTTGAAACGAGTATTGTCTGTCTGTAACTAACGTCTGTAACGTGCCACCCCAGGCCCGGTCTGGAGAGCGGTTCTACAGATCCTAAGGTCCCAAACACCCCGGATCGCGGCACCGCTCCTGGCCGCGGCAGCCGCCTTAGCTTTCGTACTGCAGCAGCAGCAGCAAAGCAAGACAGCAGCCTCAGACCCAGACCAAGGTCAATACCCCAGTTGGTGTGTGCAGTGCACGTCACCATGCCCAGTCTCTTGTCTCTCCTCTCTTTCGCCTGGTACAATACAGCCAAGAAGAATGAAGGCAAAAGATAGAGACGAGAGAGAATGACGAGAGAGTGTCGAAAAATACCCCCGGTTTTCAGAATTCCAATATTGTAACATGCACTTTCGTGGGTTAGGTCTCGAATAAGCATTGATTAAATGTTGATTGTTGTAACCAATTGATAGTTATAGTCAAGTCTGACTATAATAATCTTAAAACCCAAGTTTTTCTTAGAAGGGAGCGGAAATTCCCAAACCCCAAAATATCACCCGCCCTGTACATTGTGCTCAATATAGCTAAATGTGTGTGGTTTTCCCAAGAAAGGCCAATATGCAAGTAACTGTGAAGACCCGATATCCGAGTAAAAGCGACAGGTATACCACCAATGTAAGACCGAACGTGAACACAGTTTTCAGGAGTAACTCGATGTGTTTGAATTCATTTGAAAAATTAGAATTTTTTCACTGACTCCCCAGTGACCTTCTCTCGGATTCACTCAGCTAGAATGAGTAGATTGGTATGCGTTTCCGTAGTAACAAGCATGTATTAAGCTAAACGAGTCTAATTTGATGTTAATAAATCACTAGATTAACACAGTGCTAATTTAGTGTTTTGTGTAGCGCATAGCTTAAAATAGCTTAAACCGCGGGGCATTAAGCAGTACAACCTGTCTTAATTTAAAATTCATTCAAACATGAGAACACATGGCATGATTTGTGCGCTTTATTTTATTATTTCAAATCTATTAATTAATGCCTTTAACATTTTCTTGCAGGCTGACGCGAGGACGCTAGTACACTTGTACAAAAATAAAAGATCGCCCTTTACCTTATTTATAACAAAACAAACGTTACAAGGTTTGAATGTCGACCTGAAAAGGTCTCGCAATGTTCACAGAAGTATGTTACGGGACAGAAAGCTGCGAAGGTGTTTCTTAATTATTTTCATCATATAGTTCATAATGTGAGATGCTGCCAATCTTGTAATCCGCCAGACAATCATGTACAAAGTGTACACAAAGTTGCAACACGCATCAAAACAACTCCGATATGTTTATCACACTATTTTTCCAACTAAAAGGTTCGACGAATAATGACGATGGGCAAAGCGAGCTTGTCCGGACATGTTGAAGGTGCTGATTCACTTGCTCCGTAAAGGACACCATAACAGCAAAAGAATGTAAACTGTATGAACTACGCGATTCGTTTAATTTGTCCAACATCTTTGGACGCAAAGTGGATGCAACCCAGTGCTGAACAAGACTGGACACGTCCAAACAACGAAGGCAAATTTTAGAAAAAAAAAGCGGCATGATAGGTCTTCGTGACATTATTCCTATCAAACAAACACAGCCAGTGGTCTTGAAAGGAAAATGAATTACAACACAACCTAGGAGCTTCCCCGGCGAGAGGGAACAAGCCTCTACTTTGGTCGGGGATTCTCCACTCCACTCCGAAATAATCAATGAGGTAAACAAAAATGCTCAGTGTCTTCGGCCACTTTGGGAAAGCACCACATTCTAGGGTAGCACGTTTGGCGTGCCGGGACCATTTCTCTTAATTAGTGCACCTTGGTCAGATGCAAGCGAACAAAGAAGAACACGATAATCTTTTTACTGAAACTGGAAGGGAAATGATAAAATGCCATGCATGTTACACAAATGGAAAATTTATCACTCCCCCCTAAAGAAAGAAGCGTGGGATTAGAACAGAACAGATGAGCAGATGAAGTTGGGCCTTAAGCTCGAAGACCTTGTAGGGTCAAAACTTTGGCCGCCTGCGTGACTTTCCGAAAACCGGTGGAGGAAGGCCAAGAATCCCAAGAATGCGAACAAGTTCCGGGGCCAAACAACTAACAGCGACGGCCCAGAGCCTTTTCCCGAAAAGAAATAGCAGTTTTGGGCCATGGTTTTTCCTAGCTTGAGATATTTAAAATTTTCAACGAGTTCTCGTTAGTCACTTATTTCGCCCACCGAACCGGGTTTGAAAGAGCTTCCTACGAAATATGAACCAAAAAGGCACTCCGTCTTCGTTCCCTGCACCCGTACTTCTTCCAAAACCAACATATTCTCTAAATATCGCCAATCTCCTCACGTAAGCCAAAACAATACTTTTATTGATTTTAAATGCAACAATTAGTGACTTTAAATACAAAAAGTGACTAAATATAAAAAATAAAAGACTTAAATTGCAGAAATTCTAAGCCGTAACAGGTAGATAATATGTTCTTCAAAATTGCACTTCTCCTGTGAAGTAATGGTATTATTTGTTTCCCGATAACTGTGCGAGAGATTCAAGTGCTCATTGCAAGGACAAGGAAAGGCCTTTGCAGTCCTTTCAGTCCGTTTCAGGTCGGCAAATTTGCCTAGCAACCACGCTTGTACGATTGCAACGTAAGAATCCAGCAGAATCCTGTGCAGTTTGTCAAAAGTTTACGAGAGCTAGCATTACCTACAGCGAAACACGTGTTAGTGTCGGATTTACAGCGTAAAAAAAAAAATGCGAACAAGTTGCGCAAACGTCTTCCGAAACTAGCGATGTTCCTGAAACGCACCTGGCCATGCCGAGACGCTGCTACACAAGAACTGTAGGAAATCAAAATGCCGCATCCATCCAAAACAAAACAAAACGGGCTACGCCAACTTCCACACACGTGAAGGAAGTGACTACTCCAATTACAGCCAAAGGACCTGTCGCAATGCTGACGTTTCATGCATTATGAATCATCGTGGATTTTCAACTGACCAGGCTTTGCACGGCTTTACGCAAGTCCCTTGTTTACTATGGTTAGACAACGTACGCAGATGCTATGTAAAGTATGAAAAGTCAGTAATCTCCAGGAAACACACAGGAATCCCCAAACCAACCTACACGTGTCGGTCCCATTTCTGTATCCAGGGTCATTTTCCGCTTTCTCTCACTACTTCACGAGTGCTATTATGCATTGCCGGCAGTCTAATGCAGTATCACCTCATAGAAAAAAATGCTATGTCACTCCCACCCTGGTTTCTTTTGTTAGCGATTTTTTGCTGAAATACGGCCGACAGTTAATCCTATTAAACTACGCAATTAACGTAGTTATGGTATAATTATGATCCGGCATATTTTTTTGTGTGCGTAGACTGGGTAAACATAGTACTCAAAACGGTGAATTGAACTTGAATAAACGTTTCCTGAATTGAAATTGATCCGAGTTGCTCTACCGTTTTATTTTGATTAAAGTGACGAGAAGAAAAGACACAATTAGTTATAGTCAGGACCGTACCTAGGATTTGGTTCGTCAGCAAAGGCTTATTCTGCAATTCGGTAGACTTTTAGGGACTAGAATTCAAATTGCTTTAAATTCTTTTTTAGACTAATGAGCTGTTGACTTGAAAAATTTTAACACTGAAAGTAGGTTGAATTTTAATAACTAGTTCTACTTTCATAGTATCATCATAAAATAAGGCACAGAAGTTGTAAAACAAATCAGCACACTGAAATGTAAAAGAGCCAATGAATAGGGCTAAGATGGTGTAATAGTTTAAAACGCGTCTAAAATTGATTGGAACTGAATTAAACTTTTCCTGAATTGTTCCTCTCTGAGAGCTAAGTTTTAAATGCGTCTGAAAATTTCATATTCTCGCTTCTGACAGGCTTGTTAAATTGCAAAGAAAATCCTGCACCACGAGCAACTGATCTCCCCACTGGGATTCGCCTGTAACGAATGCTGATAAATAAAAACAGTGTTTATTCTTAAAGTAACGCCAAAGAAAACGACAAGTTATTTTTTTCAATTAAGTATGCCAAAGTAGTAGTGACGAAATCTCTAGGCCTGTTTGGTGTGATTCAAATTCCTCGGATGAGTCATGCGGATGACTTGTCTCGAATTCGGGAGGAAAGGCATGGCAAATGGCATGCGGACGTGCAATGCGTGGTATCATACACACACACATTCCCTCTCTCACACCTTTGCATATATCCATCCTTGTGAAGAACACATGTTGAAAAAACATCCTTGTAGACAAATGGCTTGACCTACCTCCAGCTTCAACAGCACTACGCACAGCTTGCTTAATGAGCTCTAATTACTCGTCACAAAATGCACATCAGGCGCTTACTCCTCAAACAGGTTAAAACGAAAACCTTCTAAAGTCTCGGAAAAAATAAGCTTGCGAAAGAAATGCTTCTACTACCTATTCATGCAATAACAAAAGCACCATTATTAATCTCTCGTTAAATTCGGGCTTTAAAAGGGGTATTTCCTAACTACTTCCTTCGCTCCTTGGTTAAACGCCATTATTCGGCAGATCTGGGTCTCTCCCAGCCCAGCGGCTCCGGCGCCGGATACAGTATTCTCTTCAAGGGCCTTAGAAACAAGCTGTTGTGTTGGCTTTTGACTCGCTACGCTCCGGCCTGCGCGACAAACACGGGCGCTCGAGGACGATGGACTCGCTTGGGTCTGCTCTATAGACCGGGAGTACCCGGAACATTCGTTGCGAAAGGCAGAAAGCGGAGAGGAAAACAGTCGGGAAAATAAGGGGGGGATTCAGACCGGTGCGTTGCCTCTTATTGGTCTCACTACTTCATTTTCGTTCCAAAAAGTAGAAATACGTGAAAAAAGAGCTTACAACTGTGCAATAGCGAATCGGGTTTATAAAATGCATAAAAAAAGGAAAATGTCTTGTACATCCGGGTATCTCTATAATGTTTTTCTTTTAGTGCAGAACGTACGTCACGGTGGTTCAGACCAAGTCTCTTACAAGCTGTTTCTGTTGAAACACAGGTCTCTTAGAAGGGGGTTCAGCTCCCCGACTTGTTGACGGCATTTTCTAGAAGTTGCTGAATTCATTTTGCTTTGTGAACATTATGTTACACTTGTAATGGAAAAATAATAGTTTGCAAGGCAACTTAGAATAAAGGATAGTGATAAATTCGTCGTATACTAATAAATATTATTGTGATGACATAATAACAAAAGAGGAAGTAGTTGGGTAACAAAGTAAGAGCGGTAGTAATTATGACTTTGCTTTTATCTCCGGAAGTTCCAATAAATCGTTTAATTCATTTGTCTTTGTTCCGTAATGAATGCATTTATGAAGGAACGGATTGTAAAAGAACTTCGCAGAAACTGAGATAACATAGATAAGCTGCAATTATGTCACGAATTCTCGTTGGTCACTAATGGTAATTATCTGCAGTGTAAATCTTTTGACGGAAAAATGTGCATACCAAGTAAAAATTCCTCGGTTGCGTGAAGAATCTCATCCCTGAGTTTAACAGCGTGAAAACGATAAAAGTGATGCTGTTAAACCAGAAGGTGTTCAGCACCACGTCAGTTGGGAAGACAGCTTTCTACTAGGTCAAGGTGGAAACCTAAATTCGACAACTTTCCAAATTCAGGGAGACACGCTTCCAATTTTCTTCACTCACAACAAGGAACGACTCAAGTATTACTTTAGGCTAAATCAATTCGATTCGCAAAAGTTTCCTAGAACTACCAACCGTATTTGCCTACATTTTAAGAGCCAAGAGGCTGTAAAAATATCGATATTTAGTTTTTGTATGAGTTTTATAGACATTACGAGCCAAAACTCTTCGACACCATTTCGATCGCAATGCAGTAGAACCTCGTTCCAACGAAGCCTTTTATAACGAACTATCGGCTACAATAGTCGGTTCAAAGGCCCCTGATTAAGAAAATGTGTACAAAAAATCATATATTAAAAATTTCCGATGTAATAAAATTTTTTTATTTCTAAGAGGTTTTACAACGAAATTTCACCGTACTGTTTTTGGAATACAATAGAATCACGCTATACTGAAACCTTTTACAACCGAACGCCGACTGCAGTAAACAGGTGGTAAGGGGCGGAATTATGCAGACGCACGGAAAAGTCTGATATAACAAACTTCGGTTATACCCAAATTTGTCTGTTCACAGAAGGATCTGTGTACGAGATTTCATTGTACTACTTACAAATGCGCTTCTAAATATTAAGCATAATTTAGACTCATTGCAAACCTTTTTCATAATTATTGTGACAAAATAAACTCTTCTTCGGCAACATTGGTAAGAGCTCTCCATTTTTGGCGTGATTAAATAAAAGCACAGGATTGTTACGAATTCGTTAGTTAGCTAACTTTCTCGTGAGTATTGCTCGTTGCTTGTTCGACAACCTACGCTAGAAGATCACCGCTGAAAGTCTCATTTAATTCAATCAACTTAATGGCCAACGGTTTGAAGTTTATGAACTCAGTTAATTCAAATTTCCTTTATAACGTTTTGGTCCATAAAATGTCTACCGACACTAGCCTGGAAAGAACATATATGTAGAAAATAAACAGATTTTATTAAGCTGGTGAACCGGCCTAGGAGAATTGTCTGCATCCAGTTCTCAACAGCACAGCCAGGCCCAGCTTGATCCCAGACGAGCGATCTATATGGATTCATCCTTAGAAAACGCCATGCAGTGGACTGGTGCACCGTTCCAACCCTCATTTAACCCCACAAAACCTCCCTTCTCTCGAACACATTCCGTCTAGACGTTGACCTCGCGGCTGGGTTGGAGGTCAGGTCGGTCCGAAGGAGCTAAGGAACAAACAGCAGCAGCGACGGCGTGCAAGAGCACCATGACGAGCCCAACTGTATCGGGTTTGGCTAAAGGAAAAGGAACCTACCGTAAGCAAGCTGCTGCGGAACTGGAACAAGCAGGGCGTCGCGACGCCGTTAGCTCGTCTAGACAGCCCTTTTTTCTACCGGTGAGCTTTTTCTCCGTTTTTCGCGGCTTTCTTGCGCGTACACTGCCGCAGAATCATCATATGACAGCGACCTACCTAACAACAAAATAAATACAGTGTCTCTTACATTACTATCCCAGTGTAGAGATACCATTTTTCAACACCTGATGTTTCTAGAACCATCGCTGTCCACAAACCAGCAGGGATTTGGTATAATGCTATCCATTTGACTGACATCTGCCATTTCGGGCCATTATTGACATCACTGCGAAAGACATGCCGGCAAAGAACTTAAAATGTGACATGCAGACTCAAATACAGATGCAGAAATCGGCACTAAAGATCAGAAATTTGGTCTTACAATGGAGCCTAATTTCAATGTATGAGAAAGAATTCTTGGCAGGTTACTATTACTGGCGTTTTTCTTGAGTCTCCGTATTCTGGTACGTTTCTGCGTCTTCGTGTCTATAGCTTCTCCACCCCATGGATCAATAGCAAACCATGCAAAACGCCGAGACAGAGCCACGTGCAAAAGTTTCGGCGAAAAGCTGCAGGGAAATGAGGACTTGCAGTAGTGTTTCTGGTATGACCGGTGCGCAAATTACTATTATGGTTCAGTACAGTACACCTGGCTGGGAAAAGAACCAGATCAAAGTCCAGTATCTGCGTTCTCCTTTTCCCCCTTATCAATCAAATACCTATTTCCAATTATCTCGGAAGCCAAGTTAAGGTACAGGTACGCATGTACTCGCGGGTGAAGAAACAGCAATATGAGAACGGATGTACTATGCCCTACCGCAGGGCAACACTGAGGCAGCAACTAGTGAAGAGCGAAAGTATACCTACAAGGTAACATAAAAATTAATATCCAGAAACCTTTCCAGTCCTAGTTCATTTTACTAAGTAGAATAGCTCGAATTCGCTTTAGGCCTGTTTCTCGGGTTGTTTTGCTACCAACTGCTACTTTATGGAGGTCGGGGTGCCCTAAACCGAAGAAAGTATCAGAAAGCCTCTGAGTGGGAATATGTCTGAAAGAAAATCACACCTTGTGTATCACCCCCTACTATTTTTGCCCTGGCGCGCGAGTGCGTAAGTCAAAGTTGTGCAGGGAGGATGGTCACAGCTTAGGAAATAATGTAGCCTACTGTACTCCCCGCTGCCAACAATGACATGCTAGTACATCGTAAAAAACGGGTACATCAAATAAATACTAAACTGCGATGCTATCTTGACAGAGAGATTGGTTTCCTTGGGTGGGTACACGTATCTCATTTCTAGGAACTTCTCTATTTTAGCCGATTCCGACTATTTCAATGTCCAGTGTGAGGCAATTTTCAGAGGAAAAAATCGTCGCCACTGTGGCGTGGCGACTACTGTACAGCTCATTTTTTTGTTTACTGTAAAAAGTTACCCTTTTAGCTTTTAAAACTTGACTAAAAAACCCTCCATCGCCGTCGGAACTGACCCACATACCACGATTTACCTGTCTGACAATTTTTTTTGGTCTCGAAAATACACCTTTGGTTTATACTTTTTCCAGAAAAGAAAAATCTACAAAAGGCTTGAGCTATTTTTATAACATTATACAAAGAGTTTACTCAGTACAAGAGACGTTAGTCAGTTATCTTCTATTCTTCTAGCAGTCAGGGGTTCCCAACCTAGGTACCAAGTATCCCTCAGGGGTTCGTCAAATGGGATTCACGTGGTCTGCGAAGTAAAGTTTCTGGAGATTTTGTCTACTTGTAATTCAGCAATTAATATTACTACGGAGTTGCGGTTTGCATTAGATTTGGTTTCTGTCAGACGTGAAATAAAGGTCCTCACCGCAGAAAAAAAGGAAGGGGTTATTACAGTCACTCAGGAGCAGGTTTGAGATTTGTATTTGTCTTAGATGTAAAGCAAAAAATAGTAACCCGAAGTCACTGGCATTAATATTGTGTTTTTCCAGCTTTTATATTGTGTTAGGAATGATTAACGCCTATACTGGGGAAACCTTGATTTTGTTGAGCTTAATTGTTAACACGCAAACATCCTTGAGAGTTAAACTGAGAAAGACAAAACATTCGCAAATAGAACAAATACATCCACTGAGGAGGAAATGGGGTGGTTTGCTTTATGAAGGAATTATTCATTTCTAACCGGTTACAATTTCCACAACGTATAATATACCCTATATGTATCAATATACAGATAGCACCGGAATTTTACATTATCTACTATAACTGTCAGTGTGATAAGAGCACAAGATTCATTTTAAAGTTAAAAATATGATCTCCAACTATCCCTCGCATCAAACGGCATTATACGGCTCTGTGAGCGATAGCCGCACGTTTTTAATTCTCGTTAGATGAAAGACGCACGGTTGGAATTTACGATGTGCTAATTAGCGTACATGCAGCTATTGTTTTAAGCTATCAACTTGACAGGCCACATGTTATAAAACCCTAATTGAGCACAGTCGTATTATCTTTATTAAAAAGATGGTTGATCAGGAGGGAACGGATAGTGGAGGTCGACCGAAGCGGAAGCAAAGCTGGGTGCTTATTTTGTCGGCTAAAGCAATTTTAGTTAACTTCCAAGTTATTTTGACTGGGAGCGACGTTTATTAGGAATTCTAAGATATTGGGTCTAGACAAGGAAAGAAGGTGATAATACCGCAACCGCAACAGTTCCACTTGGGTCGGTGCTCGTCGGTTGCCGAGGCGTCCTAGGTTCTAACCAGCTCAATGTGTGCCATTCCGGCCGTATCTGGGCCGTTTGGCCTCCCAGAGCCTACGCGTTTTGAACGGGCAAAGAAATGCGGCAAAGCAGGGAACACACACCGAAGAAACCGAACACTTTCGGCTATGGGCTATGGCGAGGCCCCCATTTCTCCCCTTGTCTAGACTGGTGTCTAGACAGATTCAGGGGTGGAGAAACAGGAGGTAAGCAAATGGAAGAGGGAAAGAGAAGAGTAGGGAAAGAGCGACTCAACAGAGAACTCAGGCAAGTCCTATCTCTACCCGTTCCTCTCTCTTTATGGTTCCATCATCCGGGTCCCTTTCCCTCCACGAGGATGGCAAAGCAGAGCAAGAAAAGCGCAGCCCAAGAACGAGCCCCATCGATCTGATGTCAACCCTAAGCTGCGCTCGTTCTCTCCACTTTTCGGCCAATGCCATCGACGAAGGCAAACTATTTCACTTACCTATTAAATCCGGCCAACCACCAATAGAAGAACGTTCCAAGCAAACGAACGCATGGTTACTAACCCAGATGCCAGATACCTGACACTTCTTTTGTTTCTCCCCGCTGGCAAGCGCTTATGACACCTAGCGCTCGCGAGATGCACTTCAAGGGAAAAAAATCTCGGAACTTGCGAACTTGGTTGCAATGTCCGATTTACGCCTACCTTTCTGTCCCACGCTGGGCTTTTTTTTCTGCGCCAAATTCGCGAACTTCAAATTTTTATTTTGTCAACTTTGTTACATTGCAGCCCGCGGGAATCAGTGCAACTGCGGAAGTTTGATAGTTTTGTTCTATAGTGTGTTTATAATTCACTGTAAAGTCTCTATCTGATCCTTATTCCCATTAGGCCTCTCGATCTCCCAGAAACCGGACGACATCCTTGCGCTGAAAGTTTTAGCTCCATTGCATTTTTTACATATTAAACTAAAAAAAAAAAGAACATCCACCTGAATTACTTTTACAACTAACCTGTCAGAAATTAAGAAGCACACTACTGGAAGCTGCGATCATTAGCGATACGGAATTTACCGTGGCCTGTCATTTCTTTGCGCTAAAGATGAGCGGGTATATCGTTATACTCCGGTCGGCGCAAGTTCCGTGCCGCATTCTTTGTCATAAAATTTGGTTGAATATTAATCATTGCTGTATTTCATGTATAAATCGGGCCGTGATCTGAACTTGGTCCCTTGGTTCGTTTACGATCTCTGCATTCGGTGTCTAGCACATTTCGTGATCAGGTTTTCCATTATTGATTTCTGTTTCGACCCTTGGCTAAGCAGTCCAAATTTAGGTCTTCGCCATTTTAAATTGGAAGCACGAAAAAAAGACATAAATATTATATGTGGGCTAATGGTATGCATTTTATAGTACTATGCTCTTTGCAGTGAGCTAAAAAAATACTCGCATACGGAAACCTAGTTATGGTAACTACATAGTGCGCAAAAAACCCCTAAATTCCAAAGTAGTCACAGATGTCAAATTTCGGAACCTATACCAAACTGACACTTTGAAAAAATGTTGTAAGCATGGGCTAGTATGAGAACTAATGTAGTACGGCAACAAGTTGCAGGATAAAGGAAATGTAACATGGATATTATTTATATTTATTGTTTTATTTCAACCATGAAATCGTACCAACTGCTGCCTGGAATGACATTTCATCTGAGTGTAAAATAACTTTTCGACGGGTTGATCAAGTAAGAATGCAAGTGCGAACATAGCTCCCTGTAAATATGGATGTTCTTATCGAACTCGATTTAAGAGTATGAGAGTATCCTGATTCACTCTTTTAAAGCAACTTTTTGTTCTTCCTTAAATGGGGGGAATCCCCAGGGTTTCTCGTCATATCTTTTGCAGTGTACCTGTTTAAAGCAACTTTTACTGCTCCAGTTTTTGAGACATGACAATTTCCAAACGGATTGGTATTCCTCTAGGACCGTGCGCGGAATTTCTGAAGATGGCTCTTGACCTTTGTAAATTTACTTGAATTATGTAAAAAAAATACAGGAAGTGAATTACGAAGCTAGTTTTATTGAAGCCGTTCTCTTCTTTGTGTGGTACTCTGCTATACGCATTGAATGCCAAGAAATTAAGAGCACGAGAAGTACCTTCCATTTTGATAAGGCAAATCCGATTGGATTATTTCCGATACCATGAAGCATATTCTAACAAAAACACAATAAAATGTCCAATTTAATCAAACAAAATACGGGCATAGTATTTTGCGTCAAATTGCATAGCCAATACAAGAATTTAGTGAGATATTAATTAATTTCTACTGATTAATTAGTATAATGTCTACTGTACTTGCTTATCAAACCTCCCGTCACTATTATCTATTTTTTTTGCGGTTCCTTAATTCTGAACAGACAAAAAAGGTTATAGAAAAAAATATATATTTGCTGTCATTAACAATTCTTTTTATTCACATTACGCCGCATAAAAAAAAACTTCCAGCGACACAAACTGAGTACAGTGAACCGGCTAAACGAAACAGGTTCCCTTCACTGTATTTGACAAATGGTGCCTTTTTTGCGCATCAGCTGGATCATTAGCATGCTTGAATAATCACAACACATACCACGATAATCTCTTTACAGTAAACTTAACGAAACGCGACTGCTCAAAGTCCGGCCACTTTTTCCTTCAGGACTAAAGGATTAGAGATTCGGAAGATCGACGGGAGCATCGCCGCTAAACTGGCAAATAATTCGTCAGAAATTCCCTACAAGAATGGCAAGAAATCGAAACTGATAAGACACACCAGAGATATATTACAAACGCAGCGTTCACCACGTTGGAGCTTTTTGCGAAACGTACCTTGGGTAACAGAAACTGCAAAGTTCTTGTACCATTAACGCCCCATGCTGTCATTTCCATCATAAAACCTTTGACACATTTGTAGACCAGTTCCGCACGCCGGAGACACCAACCCACCGTCATTTCCTAGAACCATGTAAAGCAATTAAAAACAGAATAATAAAAACGTACTTTTACTGGTAGCACGATTACCTCGCTCATTTCGTGCAATAACAAAAGCGGAAGTGTCAAAGTCGTTATGTCGTGCTGACAACAGGTTTTCAAAATTCTTCGAATCCCTAATAAGACTGGATGACGAGAACCCATATCTCCTATATAAAAACAAATGTATAAAACAGGAAAACAACATAATTACCAATACTGCACGCTTTCGTGAATGTTGCGACCAGTGCAGTGCGGGGCAAAAGTATTCATCATACCACAATTACCTTAATTTGAACGTATGATTCCATTCTGATACACGTGATTTCTCATCATACGTTAAGTTACGAATAACACTTAGAGCCCACATTCCTTCACGATTACTTTATAACATGCTAAAACTTATTTCGAAATTATGCTAATTTACAAAATTTGCTTTTTAGGTCCAATTTACGCATTCAAACAAAATTACTGGCTAAAAACCTTTCAGCACGCAAGGAAGTTACAATCTTCAGCTATGCGAACGAAGGAGTTTACAAAATGATATTTTTTTAGATCTAAATAGTTTATACACGACGCGAATTAAAGACTTAGAGTATATAACTAAAGACACGTGAGCGATACATTATAGTTTTCAGCTCGCAAAAACAAAGGAAATGAGTTCAGAAAATCGTAAAAATATGAATAATAATTCAAAAATCACGCTTGTAAGAAATGTTGTGCTAATAAGTTGTTTATGACACGCTAAGTTCCAAATATATAATACTAACGTTCAAGACAAAGAAAATTTCCTTTGGCTCACGCTTCTTCTAAATAGAAGGGTAATGCATAATTTGAGTTTGATTTTCATGTATTAAAGGCGACCGTCGTCGCTTTTTCGATGTATTGTCGTTTTCAACAGCCTTATAGTACTAAATAATTAAAACTGCTATGAGAGAGTTCGAAATTTACCGATCTCCTTTGTCCTATGTTGAAGTCATGACCCACATCGTGCCGCTAAGCGGGGCTTTTGAGCCCCTTAATCCATCTTTCTCACCTGAAAGCAAGCTGTCGTCGCTGACGGTATGGAATACAACGTGAACATCAGCTAAGTTGGAATGACGCGTAATGTAAACGTCCCCTGGACACGGAGTTTTTCGGGCCGGAGTCGCTTTTGCCTAGGAGCAAGAGGTTGCAAAATTGCTGTCGTGAGGCTCCAGCGTAAAAGCTTGGCAAAGCAAGCGAAACGAATCGAGGTAGAGTTTTTTCGCTTCGTACCTGTTCAGCTAATGGAAAAGCCGTGTGGGATCCGTAGAAGGATTTTTTCTTCCTCCATTCTTCCGCATCGCGGGCGGTGTCTCTTGCCGTTTGTAATTGTTGTTCTCCTTGGGGGAAATGTAACTCCGCCGCTGAGTGACAGGCATCCAGGAAACCTGCTCAGGGTGGTGAAAAAGGACAATAAGACAATTACGGAAATTTACGATTTTATGTAAAAAACAACAACAACAACAAAGAGATAGGGGAAAAACAATTAAATAAAATGGGTTACGCACATTTTTCCATCCCCGTATACGATGAGAGTCTATCATCTACCATTAACACAAGGCCGTTTAAGCTGTTGGAGTATAAAGACATAGACATAGCTACTCGTTGTGGATCTGGACTGCAACCTGGAACCCTACACAAATAAGCAAAAAAAGAACATTAAATGACCAATGTGCTACGTTTCTAGCTCCGCATAACACCGTGCACAACAGAAAGGAACGAGTACCAGTTGTGAGGCGCCAACGTTTTTAAAACTTAATTTCTCGTCTTTATAGACCCTTCCAGCAAGCTGCCTAAGGGAACAACCTCAAAGAAGATTGCTGGTCCCGGACTGATTGTCCACGCCAACGTTGGAATTACCAAGTCTTTAAACACTCCATTTAACTGCTCAAGCCATTAAATCTTTCAGGTTTCTGAAACTGCAACCTTACAGTAGATCCCCAATTTACACCATCTCTATATACGCGGTTTCCAGTAAACGCGACGGACAAAGGCAGCAGTATACTTACGTACCCCTAGTAGTTTGCGTGCTTACGAGCCGAAATTTTTATTTTTTCCATAACTCAGTAACTTTTTTCTCATTTTGTTAAAAGAAAAGTTATTTTTGGAAGAGAAAGTTCATACTGTTAATATGGACAAGCACAAAATAGCAATTTTTGGTAGCATTTAATTTTTTTTTAGTTTAACACATGCGTTTTTAGTTGAACGCATGAAACTATAATTCCCATTTCCTTTCTAGATTTCGAGTTTCGAGGAAAAAACATGATACTGTTACACAGAAATAATGCCACGGGAGACGAATTGTTTCAGTGCTTTCAAAAGTATGATCAGTGATGTACACACAAAGCCTTACACTTCTGCCTTAGTTTTTGCATGAATTATTTGGTTACCTCTAAGTCCTATGGGCTAGCATTTTTTTTACTAAGAGCAACGGAAAGCCGATTCATAGAGAAAGACCGAGTTTATACCGAAAATCTGTTAGTTTAAGTCGAGAGTTGACGAAAAGCTTTGTATGGTGTTTGCATTTTGGATTAAGGTATTTTCACTGTGAATTTGAACTTCGAAGACTTTTACCACATTGTTAACAAAACTGAGGATTTATGATCACAATTGACACGCTTCTTGAACACAGAAGTGCTGGGGTATAAGTGGGGTAGGTAAAACTCACAGTTAATTTGAAACGTCTTGCATCATGCCTTTACTTTAGATCAATAACACCAAAGAATGAATATTTTCTAAACTAATTCTGTTAACGTATTCGGCTACGCAGTAACAGAAAAAGTTCTTGAGAACTTGTGCTTTTATTTTCTATCCTATTGCGAACTCCTTGATAATATCTATAAATGTAACAAATAAAAAAATAAAAATAAAAAAAGGACTTGTTATGCAAACCTAGTAATGTTCGCGAAACGGTTTTATATCAATAAAAAGCCTTATAGCTGTATTTTTGTACCTTGCGAGACGTACTGATAACTGCCGTAAGAGAAAAGGGGCTGTACGACTTTCAATGACCTACATTTTTCCGTAAGAATACCATCATTATGTGTAATTAGAAGAGTAAACAAGTGACACTTTATAATAAAAACTCTTATGGGTGTGAACAAGCTAAGAGACTTGGGCAATTCAGGATACTTTACGAAGTTCGCAAACCATATTTGAGAACGGAACAAGAAAGACACCAAGAAAATTAAAAGTACGCATTGAGCAAATCACTGCAAATAGAAAGTTTGCGAATCTGCATATCTATAAAATAAAACTTAACTATATAAGATGGAAAGAAAATTACCAAGACGGCTGTAAGGGAAGACGGCAAAACTCCATGATATCGGCTCGAATTAAACGAAGATTATGGGTCTGTTTGAGTTGAGTTCCTAGGTGTATAGTAAAACTCTCCTCCAAGCGTCCATCAGGGCCTGTTGTTGAGCTTGAAGAATACACTGTCATTCCCCAACCGTCCTCCCTATGAACAACGAAGCGGGAAACTTAATTAAGAAAGCAAAACTGCCGGTAGGATGAATTGTTTAAAATAAGCGCTAGATTGTTATTTAAAACAAAAGGATAATTACTCAGCTTCTTGTTGCTGCAGTAATAACTGCTGGTCCAAGTGGCCAGTTTGCAGCATTTCTCCCATAGCCATGACCCAGTCCCTGAAATGACGACGCTGCTCTGTGATGGCCGTTTCAGTGCGACTCTCCCAGCCGCTTTCCATCCATTGTCGTTCTTCTACCTACAACATAAGGAAAACATTGTTTAACTTGTCATGTCCTACCATTTGCATCCAAATTTACTTGTCGCATAGACAGATGGTTAATTTGGTCCTCAGAAAGTAAAGCAACCGCTTGGCTCATGTCTTGAGCGTGTTTGTGATTAAGATTCTCCATCTGCAAGCTACGCTCGGCCATTAACTGCTGCATTTCTCTAGTTAATTGCTGTTGCTGACCTAAAAGTGCGGGCAAAGCAGCGGAATGTACTAGGCGATGGTAGACTTCAGCGAAGACTTCTTCGTCCGTGATTTTCACACAAGGTGCATAGCACAAGGTTTCCTATTGCAGACGAGAAGTTAGTTTAACTAATGTATGTCACCACTCAATATATAAACGTTTTATTTATACAACATACTAATTACCTGTTGATAAACATTTTCCCAGGAGTTGACTACACTTTCCAGATCCACCTCCCCTTTTCTGGCATTCAAGATCAATTCGTCTGCTTTATTTAGATTTATGTTTAGTTCTTTTAATCTTCTAGACAAACTAATAGATACACTCATTTTCAGCTAGTTTATTTCAGTTGGCAAATGCTATTTTAATTGTACAATTAATGTGGGAAAATATTATTAAATTCCATCAGCAAGTTTCCCTGCTTACTGTAAACACAAACAAATAGTCATATGAATATGGAGCACACGCCATCTATGGACTCCTCTTCCCTACATAAGCGAAATTTGTAGTTCAAGCGATGCCGTACGGCGTTACCTGCGCGGGTCGAAATAGTTTACGGCAAATAGTAAGCGTACTTCAAGAGTTTCTCAGGCCTTTAAAGCAAACACTGAGCAAGTGATTCGAATAGTGTGGATTCATACGGATACATTCTAGCACGCTGATACACCAGGTGGGTATCCCACTCTGCTTTGGTAATTGAATGGTGTCAGATCTCAGCGCCTTCGTTAAACGCCGCTCCAAGTCAGAATTGGAATCAATTGATACAATTCCATATCCGGATCAAAGACGTTGTCTAAATAATGTAATATATAATTCTTGTTCGTAAGTTACAGTAGTGTGCAAAGTGGTAGGCCTATGTACTTCCGGTGTAAGGATTTTTAATATTTTCCCCGGCTCATACTTACTCCATTAGTGCGGCTAAGGTCCTGTAATCCTCTGAAGGACACATGACTTGAGTGCAATTTTCTGTATACGTACTTAACCAAGAAAGCACTGTTAATTTGGGCTATATTTTTTTTCGTTTGAGATGATGAAAAATCCCTTCAAAACTTCAAAACCCGTAGCAAATTTCCTGTATTTAAATTTTACCGAAACGCTACAAAATTGGTCCTGAAAAAGTGGTACAACTACGGATGAATGAGAAAAAAATAATTAATTTTACTCTGGGAGGATTCTGAAAGAGGGAAATATTTATATTAAAAAATGTAAGTAAGGGGAAACCCATAATCACGGTTTACAAACCTCAGCTATTAACATTTATTAGCTAACTTTCGGCTAAAATCGCTGACAAATATCGATGTAGAAAAGCGAAACCTAACGTGCAACTCTACTCAACTCTCAGAATCTTGCCTAGGTTGTGCGACGAAAATGTAGAACTTTTTTCTTCCTAGATTGCAGTTTTTAGACGTATGAAAGGCCCTGGAAAAAATGTAAATGGTCGCAAATGACACTTGCGCTTCGAGGCACTGCTACGTAGGGTCGTAGCTGTCAGCGAAAGAATGGCCACGGACAAGTTTTGGAATCACTTGGCCATGAACGTGCACAGTCTCTGTTCTCTGACTATGGTTATGTTTCCACTGCTAACTTAAATCTGGTGTTGTGCTAACCGTAGCACGTGGGGATCCAACACGCGATTCCACTAGCATACAAAACTAGTAATCGTGTTAGGGTTGGAATTGATATTGCATGTCCATTGAGCCTATACATCGCTTTTTTTGTACACTCTATGAGTGCCTATTACAAAAGAAAACTGGTAAGTAAGATGCCCTTTTTAGCCAAAGAAAATACTAGATGTGTGGTATCCTGCTATAAATAAATAAATGTAAGCTGAAATCAAGAATTAACCATGGGAAATGGCATGCTGACCTAGTGCAAAATTTCACTTCATTCAAAATAAAAGTCAAAGAAGCATAAAGAAATTCACTGAATAAAAGGAATGTTCTTAAAACGTTAATCACACAAAACATCAGTTTCCGAGGCGGAAAATTTTTCACCTGGAAACACACACTTCAATACACATCTAATAGTGTCATACGGATATTTAGAAAGTAAGTTACTTATTTATCATAAATATTTGCTTGGTTGACATTACGCCTAGCCCCACCCCACGCGAAACGCGTCTAATACCAAGCTGAGAGGTCTATCACAGAATCGAAGTGGAGTTAGCTGACGTGATGACTAGCACGACTTGTAACACGACTTTGCCTTGTAGTAACAGTTGTGTTAACTGATCTGTGCCACGTCAGCCTCTTAACACAGGTTTAGATGGCAGTGGAAACACGGGTTATGTGTTCGAAACTTCTTTGCTTTTACTTTCTGATCATTCATTGTTGCACCTTTGCTAAAAATTTGTTCGTATCGCCATCTGCAGTGTTTCACCAAATAAGGAATATTTTCATCCATCCATGATAATTTACAGCCGCTAGTCCGTGGATGACTGTACCATATATTTTACTTGGTTAAAAATTCCTCTGATTTATGTCTATTTACGATAAAATAAATAGAACGCAATTTTACACATTACGTCTAATTCTATGTGCTCAATCCAAGCATAGTTTGCTATCAGGTTTCTAGGGTCAAAACTAAGGACTCGGGATTTCATCGTTACCGCTCGATTGACTTAAAAGGTTTAATGTGTATTTAGTTGACTTGCCGCCAAATTGTCTTACCTGTGGTAAAGGCGTATTACTTTTTGCACGTTAGACAAGGCATGTCAAGGTTATATAGAAAAATACTATTTGATGAGCCGTGTAACTTAAACCAAATAACAATAGACAAGAATGTCGCAGTGAGCAATCTTAGAGCTTTCGATGACAAGATCTAAGTAGATTACAGAAGAAAAGAGTCGAAACGAAATCTTTAAGCTCCGTGCCAAATTGGAGTGTTAATGGTAAATGAATGGCTTAGACCCGTAATTGCATTTCCCGCATCGTGGTCCCTGAAATTTCACGGTGTCTTATTAATATGGAAATTAGCCCCAAGGTGACACTAAAGGGCACTTTTTATTCAACCATTAGTCCAAAGCAGAATGCGAAGGATCGATGGTCCGCATTGAAGGTATACATGGTTTTTGTAAGGACACATCATATGGAAATCAATTAGCGTCTGGACAGGAGCGTTAAAAAACTATTGCTATCGGTCCGTGTGCTAATAGCCCTAGACATTTAGTAGGATTCCGTGCCTGGAAGAAACCTATGGTATCAATTACAGCAAAAGTCAATTAGGGTCGCGGAACATGGTCAGGCAGTGAAAAGCAACGTGCGTTGCTCTATCCCAACAAAATCTTGATACCACTTAAGGAAAAAAGCGTAATATTTGGATTTTTTCACGTATAAACAAACAAAAAAGACTTAAAAGGCTTTTCCCGTGCATTTCCTTTCTTGACCGCGAATTTTTAAATATAGCCCTTTGTACAGGAAGCTTTTCTCATGCTTCACGGGAGAAGATATCTTCGAAGATCTTCTGCATGGGAAGAGCGACGTGGTAGGCTATGGTGCAAGAAAATCTTTACGCCTGCCAACGGGTTATAGCAACAACCTATTCTGACATCCCCCTTAGCCGGGAAGAAATGTTTAAAAGCAGCCTCAATTTATGTAAGACAGGCTCCTGTTTATAGCATCGCTTCACATTGCGAACATAAACTCAAGAGTGCGAGAAAACGAAAACTCGCCTGCCTTTTTCCATTCCCCCCTTTGAGGTCCTTCCTGAGCGCTATAGCACGACTTAAAACTTGACTAGAACGGACCTTTAGGTGGACTACTTATGACATAGCAATAACAAGCTACTTTCCCATTACTGTTCCTCGACAAATGTTTAGTCCCAAGTTCGCCATCACAAAACCGGCAGCTCCCACCCTTGCTGGCGTGATTTCGTTTGGGTTTCCAGGCAGCATGTGGCGCCAAGCATGGTCCTTGTTGGTTAGTTGTAGGACCAATGATACCCCCGAAGTAAGTCAAGTGTGCTGCCGAAGTGATGTCCGGTGTCGAAGGAGATGTAACAGGCGGCACGAACGCTCCCAAGTTGGGGAACCTTGGTAAAGAATGTTGTGTTAGTTTGCATGAAACCCGGGCGAAGCATTGGTTAACGACGCAGAGAATGATAATAAAATTGTGCAAAGTGTCGACTTTCTATGAGTATTTTTTTTTCATTTATTTTATGGGTAGTTTCTGTATCGAGATGCTTGGAAAAACAAACATTGTTAATGAAGTTTGGCGTACTCTTACGCATAGAGGAAAGACTGGTATTCCTTTGCTGCCCATGCTAAAATTCCAAGAATTACACTTGGTCAAAAACTCTTGACCATGTAAGAAGAGCCGCTCAATTGCCGCAGCCAATTCTGCCTTCTGAAACGGATAGAGAAACGTTGTAAGTGTCTTCTTTGAAGATCTACATTTCCTTTCATGGTACTTTTTTCGGGATACAGAAAATCGACCAGTTTTCTCTTAACAGAGGAGATCTGGCAGCTTTCTTCCTACCCGCAATAGAATAAACAAACTATCGCTAGCTGGCCACATTGGGGACATGAAAAAAAATCCTAGGCAGCATTGGAGATAAGAATGCTGAAAAAAAAATGGAAAAAATTGTACAAAGTCATGTTTTTCTGTCTGTCACAAACGTTTTTCGATGTAAGATCAGGACAAACTTGCTTGGTTTCATCTTATGCAGATATGAAAGCCGTTTAGCTGGGTATATGGGAGCTACCATGCACTAAACAACACAGCATCAACCTTGCGAGTATCTCGGTTTTGTCTCCTCAAATCCATCTAATGGATACAACGAGCTGTTCTTTCTCTGGCGGGGCTTGTCGTCGCCTTTTTCTATTTTCTTTCTTTTTTTCTTTTTATTTGAACCTTAGTGCAGACTTTTGTCTTGCTCTTCTTCTCTTTGCCGCTGTATACAGGAGCCCCCAGTATAAGGGAGCTGCCGAGAACTTGCTGTCTGCCTGATGTGATGCTGCGCATCCATCCTTTTCAATTCTTGATCCCAGGGAGTGCATCCCCGCAAGATCTCAGCATCCTTTTGGAAGTCTTTAGTCGTATGGGGCACTCCTGAAGTCCGCACACGCATTATTGTTGGCAGTATGGTGAGTGCGCGGTGATCGTGTTTCCGATAACAGTGATTCTGATAAAAAAGGATAAATAGGTATTACGGACAATAACGAAGGGCTTGGTCCCTCTTTCCTTACAATGGGTGAGATACTTACGAGAAAACGATCTTTTCTCTTCATACACGTCCTCCTTTTCCTAGGTAATGAACGATAAACAAAATCCGTCTATATTATTTTACTGGATTTTGGTATTAATATTATTTTTTTTTTAATTTTCCGATGGGTTTGTTTTGGCAACACAACAGGTGTATTTTGGATTCCGAGTGTGTGGTGTGCAGGTGAAGTGGAGGTTGTAAGCGTTGTCGGTGAAACCGTAATCCTTCCGTGTAACGTTAGTTTGAACCAAGATGAAGTGCACGTGATCTTATGGTACAAAGGAGATACCTCGTCCAGACCGGTGTTCAGGTTAGTTCAACATGCTCTCTATTTCGATGTGTTGTTTGCTCTTGCTGAGGAGTAATGTTTTAGTGACAATTGTGCTCCGATATGAACTTGAAAGCGAGTTTAGTGTACAGTACCTTATATCACATTTGCCATCGCCGAAGGATTAATGAGACAGGTACTGATGAGAAATGTCAAGCTCGTTATTGCTTTATGAACAATCGCATTACAAGCGATGAGCGATTAAATTAGAGCACGGGCTAACACGAAGTAGCCATGGTAAGGAAGTTATGTACCGAGGGATAACCAAACAACGATAATTAAAAGATGATCAGAATTTTCAAACGAACTGTAACATTACAAAATGATTTTTTAGAAGACCCAGAACTATATTACTATGTTGCTGACAAGACAGCATGGTTGTCCTCATTAACAATTATTATAAATAACAGGAAAAAATGTATAAAATTAAATAAGATGTAAAAATTTTTGAAATTTTTGCTTACATCCGGTTCCGTCTCATTTGTTTCTTTTTCTATATTTTTTTCCGTAACGGTGCCTGAGTGAAATTCTTTCCAAAGCGGTAATATCTTACATCCGGGTTTCTTGCAGTTATTCATCTGGAAAAAAACTGAAACACATGTTAAGAAGGAAAATAATGTTAACGTGCAATGAGAGGTACCGACAAGGCAGCACCCCTCGGGCTGCGACTCAGAAAGCGGTGTGATTCATCGCTGCGGCTAGGATAATCGGCGTTTTACTATAGTGTACTGCAGTGAGGGAATTTTACGCTAGGGTTCCGCTGAAACGATGTCCATTAGGAAAGGACGACATAAAATGATGCTTGGTATATATTCTTCCTTTAGTTTAACTAGCGTATTATAAACTCCTTAGGGAAAATCAGCACTGAAGTGCACAGAAAAGGATCTTGCATCAAATATTTGTTGGTGAACACCTACGCGACAATTAAGGCTCACTTTTAACACTGTCGTGTAGTATCTGTTTCAACCCATCAATCTTTCACTTCCGAGTATTTTTCTCCTCTTCTTCGCCGGTGCTTCTTCCAATTTGTATTTCGAGGAGCCGCGTTGCCCCCCAAAAAAAGAAAAAAATCTCAGTTTCGGGATTTTCTGGATTTCAAAAGCATAAACCTATTAAGTACATCTGAATTTATGTTTTGTAAAAAATATATTCTCTTGCTGCATCCTTAAGCGTTCCGTAATACGTCCCGAAGGATGTAAAGATCGATTTGTCATTTGGTATTCTTATATCCCTACGAAACTGTAGTAAACGAGTATTTTATCTCATGCCAGCATATGCTCTAAGCTTGGCTGTAATATCACGTGGTTTTTAGAAAAGAACCATCACACTTCCGAAATTTCTTTCGTTGTGTTCTGTTGCCAGTAATGGTGAATAGTTTAAAAAGATACTGTCACAATGTGAAAAGCTACTTCTAGATTAGTTATTTTTCAGTTCCTCATTTGTTGTAAAAAAATCACGAAAAATTTTCAATAAAAAGTACTTTTGTCCTTAGCAAAGGAATAGGTCACTATATCGGAAGCACGTTTGGGCATGTCGGAAGTAGTTTTTCATTTAGTACTCGTCAAAGAAAGCACAAATTCGAGGACAATACCACTAAAGTAGAATGTAGTAGTAGTGGATTGTAGCTTTACGAAGCTTTGAACGAGAAAAGGGCCCTTCTTCGAGTTAAATATGAAATATCAACTTTGTGCTCTATTTCGGTGATGGTTTTTGAGCTAAACATCTTCATATTTAATACAGCACTGCTTTGTTTAATCCACGGATATCCACATCTTTTCGAAAGAATTTCTTTTAGAAATCGAAGCTTTCTGGAGCGCAGTGACTAGTAGGAGAGATTCCAAGGTAGTAACGTAACAAACTGTCACGAAAAACTCCGAGCGTTTGGGAAATTACTCAAAATGTTCCTCATTAGTGGTAAATTTTGCGCAGTTTCTTTTTCAGGAAAATAGACATGCAAAACCAGAAACTCATTCTTAGTAAGTTAGCTGAACGAAGAAAAGAATCTGCGAAGCCTATTAGCGTTTAGCCAACAACTTCGTTCTAGTTTGCTTCGCGTGCGTAAAGCTTTGCAGTCTTCGTTAGGGATTCGGGTGCTACACATGTTCATTTGTTCTGCTCTGGGCATTCACAGCACCCCATGCACATCCGTCCGCAACATATGCCACGTTGGTGCCGCCAACTCCTCGACTATGCTAAGGAAAGGGGGTGACAATTATAGCTGGTTTTCATAGAAGGCACCAAAGATTGACTTCCCTTTCTTTCTCTTCACCTTTTATACTTTTTTCTCAGTATCCTGTAATTTTCGTGTCGGCTTATTCTAAGCGACGTATGGTATATGTGGTGTCTTCTTTGCGTTCTCGGAATAGTTATGATGGCCGTAAAGAAAGCAGTTACGGTGCCCGTTATTGGACGGATCCACACGTTTGGGGATCTCGCGCTCAATTAAAATGGAACTCGCTCTCTTCCGTTTATGTGGAATTGACCAATGTGACAGACAAGGATCAAGGCGTTTGGAGATGCAGTATCGAATTTGCTACGGCGCCTCGAAGTTCCAGTCGGCTGTTCTTACGCGTCATCGGTAAACCGAAAAAAAAGATAACTTTACAAGCTCACACCTATGTTATATTCTGTTTATGTCTACCCCCAAATCCCTCTCCTTTTTCTTTATTCCTCCTGGATTTCATAACCGTCGAAAAAATACTTGGACGGTCTATACATACACAATGTCTGTCTTCTATTCCAAGTCAGTAAATTACCCGTCTTTTTATGATTTGCCTCCTACTTTTCAAGACTTTTACAACCTAGAGCCTGCCATCCGTTTTCACGACCCTTTTTTTCGCCTTGCATGGATCTGGCTCATTTTGTCTAATTCTTCATTTTACTTGTGACTTGGTGAAATCTACTACAGTTCCTCCCTCGGAGCCAACAATTACGGATTCGGATGGTCGCCCTCTTCAGTCACTTTCTGCCCAGTTCAAAGAAGACGAGGACATCATCCTTCAGTGCAAAGTTACGGGAGGTAGGTACTGGAAGCGGAAAAAAGATCCCCTTAACTTTGATAGCTGGGAACACAAGCGAGTGGGCGCTATGGCTGCAATCTGCTGGCTATTGTGCTCCTTCCTAACTTGAGTACTGTGCTAGACCGACTCCCAATTCTCAATTAGGGCTTTCAGAAGCTCAACGGTTTAATGTAGTGCATTTCAAGTTACACATGATATCTTACATTTTACGTTTGATGTGCGAAGAAAGGTAAGCGTCGTGAATACAAAGATAACATTAAGGATCATAGAGGTCGTAACGATGGTCTGCTGAGCCGCCAGTCTGTAATATGAATATCGCACTGTTACGTGAGTGTGCCGTTAACACTCTTTCAAAGTATGTACTGAGTACTGACACTAGAGTTGCCGTGAGACATTCTGAGGTCAAAACTAATAAAAAGGAGGACCACGTTTTACAATCGCTATTCAACGTCCAGCCATTTTACATAGTAGTCGCTTATTTTGTTACCACTAAAATCAACTAGGCTGTAACGCACTGCGCATACGTAAGATACGTTCTCTTTGACAACTTTCCTTACCAACTTGCTTCTTTTAAGTATTCTTGCATTTTCACCCCCGTAACTTCAGTAGAACTAACTGAAATAAGGAAGATTTTGATTTTTGTATACTAGAAATATTGTGTGCACGCGTACAAAATCAGAAAAATTATTCATCTAGTTGTTTTTTTATATTCGATTTTTTTTTCATCCTTACTTTGTGAAATTTTACCATTTCGAAGGATGCAGGAATGGAATGTCAAACGTACAAACAACGAAGAGTTTTCCGTTTTAAACTCGCTGAGCTAAATACAATTCAATTATTTTTTTGTCTCTCAATTTTGTTCCCTACCTTGCAGAGGGATTGCATGATAGTTAAGCCTTTTTTATATAGAATTGTCCTTACGTTTTTCGTTTTGCATTTGTAAGACATGGTAAACGTAGCACTGTCCATTCACCGCGAACTAGGATCTCTCACAGCTCGCCACATGCGAGAGTTGTTATGATACCTTCTTTATGTCTTCGATTTTCTTTCAATGCACTTTCGTAGCGCAGACTGTACAAAAAAGCTAGGGAATTTTCTAGCTTGCTTTTTGGGCTGAGGACCGCTTCCATCATTCGCCGAGAAGGTCATCTTAATCATTTCAGCTCTATCAAAAGAATATAAAAAGCATGGATCTTAAAATGCAAATCACATATATTGAAACCGTCGAGATTTTCCGAGTCTAAATTGGATGCATCAGTTAGATACATCCAATTAGAAACTTGGTTGCATTTATTCACTACATTAGTACTGAACTTATAATAACCATGCCCCGGGTGGCAAGCTGGGAGTCTTAAAAAAAAAGGTAATGCAAGAACTTATGACCGTCAGAGCTCTTATTTACGCAAGTTCTTTTAATAATTACATGCGTATCCGTGTGTGTTTATTTTACTAGTTGCCATACTCGGCAATATATGAGTTTATTGAAAGTTTTATTTCTTACGTGACTGATGTATACTTTTTCGATAGGACGCCCACCTCCACGAGTGGAATGGTACATGAATGACAACTTGGTCGACGACACGATAGATATTTACGTCCAGACGAAAATCATTAACCAGCTTGTCGTAAGGAAAGCACGGCGTGAAATGACAGACGTGGTCATAACTTGCCAAGCGTCCAACAACAACCTCACCGCCCCTTTGAAAACTTCGTTCCGCCTCGACCTTATTCGTAAGTATAGCGCTTTCAACTTTTGCACAAAACTGTTTCTCGTCATTGGGACTTTAAGGCTTGATACCCGGGATTGTTCTTCTTTCGCAACTTTTTATCTTTCTCGAATTCAAAACATCTTATCACTCTGGCGACTTTTAAAATACTCAACTTTAGAGCTTCCTTAAAAATCGTCTAACGAAACAAAACTTGTAATGGCGTCTCACAGGAGGAACAACAAAGAGATAAAAGACTCCTCAACTTGTATAGATGCTTGGAAAAAGCTCATAAAGCATGCTCGCCATTTAACTTCTTCCTACGCTTAAATTCAATGTGCTTTAGAAATTACACACCAGCAGACCTTGACATTTTAGTTATGCAGAACAAGGATTTTGCGGAGAAGTCTTTAAAGGATTCCCTCAACGTCAAATGTGTCGATTATTTAAAGCTTATGTTTTGTAGTTCGTCCCTTGGATGTTAGTATTCAGAAAGAGTTGTGGCCGTTAGTAGCAGAACAGCCTGGCGCTCTTGTATGCAAATGCGCGGGCTCCCGGCCACCGGCAATAATCTCATGGTGGAAAGGGGGCCGTCGAATATCGGAAGATAATTACGTGAATACCTTCATGAATGACTCTGTCAATAGTCGTCTCAAATTTGTCCCGACGGTGGAAGACGACGGGCGGATTATAACTTGCAAAGCGACCAACCCTCATTTTCCAGAGACCGAACTGCGACATCAGATCCGCTTGGATATTCACCGTAAGTTTATGTGGAGAGATATGCACCAGAAACTCGAAGCCTAGTCCAACTTACTAATTCCGCTCCATGATAATATAACATGCAACACTGGCCAAACCTGACTCGCGTAATTAGAAGATTGTAATCTGTTCGTTGCCAGACTTGCTTGCGGTAGAAGAACCAGTGACAGAACAATCGACAGTGACACAATAAGTCAGCCGTTTGCTTTTGAGACAAGTTTTCCCTAACTAGCAAAGATTTTTTAACAGAAGCTTCAGCAACCGTAACTCATTATTTGCGATAAGGTTAGGAAACTGCAACCCTTTTTTTTTCGAAAATAAATAAAAACTAAAGAAGTGGATTCAAATGAAAACTTTATATAAGTAGTTGTATATATGTTTAACAATATAGTCATCAATATTTGTATAATTATTCAATACAAAATATATAGTTATCAATGCATTATATATAGATATCAATATATTTTTGTTTTTAGACTAACTATGTCGCCAAGGGACTAAATTATATAAATCAAAATGAGTAAACCGTGACATTCGATGACTGAAAGTCGACGAATACTTTACTTTGAATAATCATTTTATATATTTTTCAGTTCTTTCCTAAACAACATTTATAAGACTACTAACATTGACCATATAATATTTCTTTTTTGTTTTCATTTTTAAGGAAAATCTTGAGGCTTTCGGAACGTAAACTTTCTTTTGACTTTCTTTTTTTTTCTTTTTTTTATGAGCACCTTTATGTAACTATACAGTTTTTCTACTTGTTCAATGACTTTTCGCACGAATTTGCAGCACATATTGCAAGGCTTCCCGGATGTGGTTAAATTAACCAAAATTAGCTGCTTAAGGGTGGGAAGGAAAATAAGTCTTAGTTTGTTCTTTCTGTCAAGCTAGTTTCCATCTACATTAACTTTCTTTATAATGAATCTGCTGACCACAGAAGATGTGTTCGATATATTCCGAAATGCGTTCTATTGAAAACTTTCTCTATCGATACCATAATCCACGACTTTCTGTCGAAATGTGTGATATAGCTAGTCGAAAGATAGTCAAAAGTTCATTAACAGGATTAATTACAGCGAGTGTATTGGTAGAATGCTCTTCCTGATAAGCGAGGTTCGAGTATTGAACGAAAAAATTACGGGAAGCACTGATCTAATGGAACGGAAGTGGTGATACTGGGCGTCTCTTATTTCGTCATATTTACATGAATGTTCTTACGTTTTTACGACAAGGACGATGGTTGACCACTTTGTATACGTTAGCTAAAAGGCCAATTATCACATGTTTGTTGTTTCTTGTATGCCGAAGACGCTCCTTTGGTTCATCTGCGACCGGCTTCCGACTTGGATGTATCAAATATCCGAGACGGCAATGACGTCACTCTACACTGCGACGTTGTAGCTAAACCACCAACGTTTAACTACTCCTGGTTCCTCAATGTACGTAAAATCTGAAAATGTCATCTAACGGTAATCATTTGACATTAAACCACCCACAAATGTAGGACGCTCCTATTTTCGACGACAGCCATTCCCTTGTGACAAATCATAGTCTGGTGCTGCACCGCATCGCTCGAAACATGTCAGGTTCATACCGCTGTGCCGCTTCCAACGCAGTGGGGACTGGCACTAGTCCTCCGCTTCAACTTAAAATTATGTGTAAATTTATGCCTCTATCAATCTCAGCGCCTCTCTTGCCGCCTTCCTTCTGTCGGATTCTCAGTAGGAGTTCACTTTATTTCTAATGATTTTTTTTCTTGTTAACTGGTGCCCCACAAATTACTGTGCTTTGAGCTTAGTGCAATATTTTCTCGGGTGCCTTTTCTCTCAACACAGAAAAAAATAACTGTTAAACAGACTAAGGCGGGGTATGAGCAAAAAAGCAAAAAAGAACGTCGACAAAACGGCGGCGTGTAAGCTTTCATTCCGCGTTCTAGTGAAGAGTTCACACACAAGCACACCACACACTGAGAAACGACGTGGAGGAAAAGCAAGAAAGAGGCAGAGTGGAAACGGGTGGTGTTTGTTACTAATTAATTTTCATTAGACGCGCCCATTTGTCAGAGGCTAGAGCAGCGTAAAGCCCTATTATTTAACACGTCCAACTCTATCCCTTGTACCGTTCACGCCGAACCGGGTGTAGTACACTTTTGGTGGACCTTTGTTGGAAGCCAAGATGACGATAAGAAAAGGTCTTTGCCCGCACAGTGGTTTACCAATGAAGGATCGAACAGTACGCTTACGCTCCCAGCAGACTTCCTACAATCCATGTATCCCGACAGTTACCCATCTGTGTGGCGGCAAGCGTACTATAGCAAAATCAACGGAGTTCGAACAAATCCGAAACTCGGCACTGTCTATGGCACCATTTACTGTTGGGGGCAAAACCCTGCCGGTATTATGCAACAACCCTGCAAGACCTATTTGCTACCTGAAGGTAAAATTTTGTTGGAGTCTTTTTTCTCAATTTTTTAAATAAAAATATATGCACCACACCTGCTCAAGTGTAGTTCAATTTAAAACCCAACTACACATTTTCCACACTTTTTCTTTAAAGATACGGACATCGTTTCCTCCGTTTAGGGGTAGGGGTAAGTGATTAACAGCAAAGTTTGAACGAAGTTAATTAGAAGCTCTAGGTAGAGGCACATCATAATACTGGCATGCAAAAACTTAAAATTTCAGATATGGTATCACAATAAATACCTGACTAATTCATTTTTTATAATTTAGAATGTTTCAAAAATAGACCCATTGCTTCATGCTTCTGTGAGAAGTTGTAGCATACAAACAAAACAAACAGAACATAACTTAAATTTTGTCTGGGATTTTCGATTAGAGTTTGAGAAGTGTTAAGTATTTCTGGACGGCTAAATTTTAGTGCACAATATGCTCTGGAAACAGCGATTGTATGATGATTTTCGTTCATGAAGCGGATAAGATAAGCGTGTCATTCTTATAGCTGCTCGCAAACGACTTACGTTTATTTCCTGTTTTCAGCTAACTTAAGCAAGTGTTAAAGTTGCTGGAACGCTTGAATCATTGCGAGTTTTATGGCTTGATTCCTGCGTGAAGATGGAGAAGGGAACACTACGTTTGTAGGAGAACATAAGTTTAATTCCATTCGTGTCCTTTCTGTACTACAAGGCGCTGTCTTACAGCAGAGTAGTTTATAAGTTCATTTGTTTTTACCTGAGTTCTTTTTAAAGTCAACCAATCTAATCCAGTTCTTCAAGTCAACTTGCTTCAGTTAAAATACAGTTAAAAGTCTCGTAATAACGAACCATTGTATAAGAAACTATCGTCTATAGTATATGTCAGTACTTCTCAATATTAATCTTCGTAATAATGAGGTTCTTATAACGAGATTTTACTGTAATTTAAGCCGTGCAGTCTATTACAAAGTCAAGTAAGAATTTGCTAAAATGCTAGTCGTTTTCATACAAATGAAATGAATTTCATTTAAGCTTACCAACATAAGCTGGATATGTCAAATTCACTCAGAGGAATCGAGCAGAAATCCTCATCGCCAAAAGGCATGAAATTTTGCTTAGCTACGCTACAGATTCTGACATGCCGCCAAAAGCAATTTTCGGAGCTTCGGGCTTAGCTTGTCGCTGAGACGAACGAGATGTGCAATAATAATAGCCGCGTTTGCCAGCTTTTAGGATAATGAATTGTTGAAAAAGGCGAAATGTAACCTGAACTTATCGTTCATTTCCTAATCTAGGCGTGCCCTCTCCTCCTACGCAGTGCCAGGTAGTCAATACGGAATCCGTTTCGCTGCGTTGCGAAGCTGGCTTTAGCGGTGGTCATCAGCAGACTTTTGTACTGCAAGTCCAAGATCCTCGCACTATGCAAATTAAGGCTCAGTGGACCAGTGCCGTTCCAGAGTTTCATTTTGGGCCCGATATTCATATCCCAGACGGGAAATGGATGCTTTATGCTTTCAATAGTATAGGATCAAGTGAATATACAGCTATTGATTGGCCAGGTCATATCGCTTGGGCCACGACCAGCTCGGAATCCACACATCCAGGTTATTATTCGTTTTATTTCTCTTTTTTTTTTTTTAGTTTGTAAACCCATTTCCTGTAACGTCTTCGTTTCCCAAAAGCTTTGCTCCTAAAGCTAAAGCACTCATATTTCTTCATAGAATATCTGTCACTCGCTCTCCAATTTATTAGTGATTTATATTTGCAATACGTTATTCTTTTGCAATACGTTTATTTTTTAAACATTTAGACTTCAAGAGTTATTGGCTATGGTGGGCGTTGTGTGGGTCAGGTTTCCTGGGAGCTTTGATGCTTGCTTTAACCATGCTTTGGAAATGCCAATGTTCAACCATCACAGGCGGGAGCCGTCGTCCAGGACCGGCTCATCATACTGCTGCAAGCACGAGGGACAGCAGCATTGTAGGCGTATTGGACAGTCAGGGTCATTTTAAGGAACTTCATTCAGTTTATGAAGACCCTCCGCCATTAGGGAAATCAGGTTCCATACCTTCGCCGAATTCGGACGTGAGTCGACAGCGAGAGCGACGGAACTCGGGTACTCACAAAACAACGACAACAATACGAAGTCCACCTTCATCGTCGTCTGCCAAAACAACACCCCAGAAAAGCAATTTACGAGAATCGAACAATAGCAGAGTCTATGAAAGTCACATGTAACCTAGCTCTTGCGAGAATAAATGATATAAAAGCTCATAACATACGTCTCTTTTTTTTCTCACATGTGTCTGTAAAATTAGTTTTTTTCGCTTCCAAACTTTCCACTTTCAATCTCAAATAAATCTGTTTTCTGGGGCAACCAGGCTGACAAAAACTGCAAAGAGCCTTATGGGGGAAAAGAAATGAAGCTTTCTTTCCTATATATGGAACCGAACTTGCATTTACCTTCCTTTAAAGAAACCCCAGTGCAGCTTCCTTTTGCGGGAAAAGTATGTTAGCCGTACCTAACGTATTCAGTTTTTCAGGTCTAACACTCACCCTCCTCCAGCAGCTACAATACGTTAAGAAAGAGATGTCAAAAATGCCGTAAGTGAAGTGCGGGTGAAAGGGTACGGAAATTTTGCATGCGTTTCCGGGAGTTAAAAAGTTTTGAGTACTTTATTTCTATTTTCCTTTTTAACAGCTCAGCAGCAAAGTTCTACAATTCCTTCCACAGCTCGCTGAACCCTAACAATAGCCAACGTTAAATCACAGCTTTATTACCAAAATCGCGTACTAAAAAATTCATGCTTATTAGCTAGTATTCATGCTTATTATCTTTCTTGCGTGGCTTAGCTTTGTTATTCAGTAAGTTCGCGCATGAAGCTGCCGACAGGTTAAGTTTTTACGGCTCCGAAAATGTGGACGCCTATTTGCTTTTTTTAGAGGTGTTCCTTGTTTAAACTTTGTCTTTTAACGTTTCCAGAAGTTATGGTGCACTATTAACAAAACTGTACCTGATTAGAACGGAAAAAAAACATAGAACTCTTGTTGCGATTATTAGAGAAACTTTGCTCATGTGAGTGCACACAGATCAAAACGGCTTAAAACATTCTGAAATGCAAGGCGAGGCCTACTTTTTTAATGCTACACAACGTAACAGTAGGTCTGATGAATCATCAGTTCAATGCGGTTTGGCAACACTAGCGGTCACCGTTGTGTGCAAGAGACGCTGACTGTGCTCTTGGTCACTTTTTGCAAAAATCTTTCTGACTTAGGTTATGAAATGGCAGCTCGGGCAAAAACTATCTCATTCTCTTTCTGATTAAAGTAAACACAGGCAAATAGCGTTTGCTGCACTTATGTAATGAATTCTCGGTTATTGCAAATGGACATTGTGTATGTTCGAAATACAAATATTTAAGAAAGTATTTATTTAGTATTACACATCAAATTGTTATGAATAGCGGACATGGAATCGATAGCGGTTGATTTCGTAGCGCTTTCATAACTTGGAACTGTTCGTATGCATATGTAATTTCCGATATTAGAACTCCACTTGAGTTAGCAAAGCACTTTCTTGCGAAAGGCAAACGTTGGCTAAAGTTGACCTACCACTTTCGTGAATTACTTGCGAAAACATTGGCGTCTCGAACAAAAATCCTTTTAGCAATGTTTACAAAAGGAATGCATTGACTGAAAAGTGATGTACCATAGAATTCTGGTATAACGAACCCTTTCATGAGTCAGAGGAGTCGGAAGATCACATGTCACATAAAGATACAGAAAAAAATCCTAAACAGAAGGCTTCAGACGCACGGAACACATGTTTAGCTCACAACGAGATTCGTTATAGCGAGAGTTTAGAGTAAAAGCCTTTGTTAACGGATGAAAACGAAAGTCTGTCAAAAATCTGTTAGAACTTGTCAAAGATCTCTTCGTTTCATAGAAACAAATCGCTTTCTAGCACGCTTCAAGAAAAATTGCCCTTTCGTCGATTGTAACAATTCTAGCAAAGCCAGCCTCGCACAGATGCTTGCGAAAATAAAGCGCAGAACGGCAAAAATTCGCATTTTGTGTTACGAAAACCGAAGGCTGATTTGTCTTTCACAAGCCGACAACAACAAAATAAAAGGCTATGACGGGCAGAGTGATGAGGTGATTCGGAAGAAGAGGCAAGGTTGAGTTGAATTGTGAAAGTTTCTCGAAATAAGTTTGTTAAGCGACAGATTTTACGAAGGCAATTTCGTGCGGTTTTCTAAAGTTGGACCTGAGGTTGGACAGATGCCGTACACGTCTATTTTCTGAAGACAGAAAGGAAAAGAAAAGGGGATGAGGAAAGGACCCGGGCGTTGCACTCAGTGAATTGCCATGAAAAGAAGCGAATATTGGCTCGGGGCCCCGGATCTATGCATGCTTTGCTGTGGGTCTTAAACGTTACTAGTTTACTTCCAACCTAAAAACCTATCTTGCCGTCAGTTCATTTTTAAGCACAAGCCAGCACAGTTGACAAAGTGATTGTTGCTATTGTTCTAACCCTTGTGTCACGTTAGGCAAAGTAAACGGTGTTAATCATGTCAGCATCCTTCGAAAATGCCGGTCAGAATGTTGGTTTGGAGATTTGGAGGATCGAAGTAAGTTCGTTTTATCAACTGTCTCGTCTTTCCTCCCATTCTCGCCATAACCGCAGCTGACAAATAACATTAGCGAGTTATGGAAGAGTGTGAAAGCCGTTTAATTTCGAGTTCTGTGGCTGAAGGGTTAGGTCGCACAATTGTGACAGTTTTCCCAAGCTGTAAATATTGAGTGGCTCAGCTTCCCAAACTCTCTCCTATTTCTTAGACTAATGCGAATACTTTGCGGCGTAAATGACAACGTTTAGACCGGAACGACGGGGAAACGTATAATTAAGTAATGTCAAGTTGGAGAGATGCCATGTGCCCAAGTTGCCTGAGTTACTAAGTCGCAGAGCACAGCACAGAAACAAGAGTGATCTCACAGTATGGGATTTTTTCCCTCCGGCACTGTATCATCCCAACAGTTGGCTTCTTATGACCTTCTGAAAGAGCATTTAAAAAGTGCAAGTTGCGGAAATGAAAAATACAACCGGTTTGACAACCGACATTTTCGCTCTTGCGAGTGGGCGCATCATTAAACCATGAATTTCATCACGCGAGCGCATGTGTACTCGGCCTTTAAGAAAAAACGGGCGATACCCACGCTTTGAAAAGCTTTATGCTGCAAAGCTGTCAAATAACTTTGCTATCAGATCAACATATTAAGAAATCAAAGGAAACACATTTTCGTGATAAAAACAAGGGTGATCTGTGGAGTCGTCGGAATATTTAAAAAATAAAAATACAGAAGGATAATCAAGCTAACAGTTTCAGAAGAGCAGAAGAATTTGGCGTATTTATGCCATTTTTGTGGGTGTCGGCAAGGTTAGGTTAAAGACCTGTTCACCCTAGCGACATATAGCCAAAATTTATGCTTCAGATGTCAAACGACTGACATAAGCTAATTAACGAGGGTGGAGATACGTCAACTATAAGCTGCGAGTAGATAAGAAACTAAGGACTATTATTGTTGTGAACATTTAGTCTTGCTGTGCTAACGTAACTGTCAAATAATTAATCGGTAGTAACGATCTGAAATATCACATAAGGGAGACACTTCGTGCTTTATCAGTTTTTACTCGTAGCATGAACTTAACTATCATCTGAATGTGTAGGCGCTAGATGCACGTGTATCTCTGCCCTCTCTTAAGCTGTTTCATGCTTCTTAAAAACTTAAAAATAAGATAAAAAGTAGTCTTCACACTAGGAGTCCTCGTTTGTTACTACCCCATAACCCGTGGATACAAAAGTAACATCGAGTTTAACGTACGCTTTCTTATAAGAAACTTCATCAGTCAAATTTCTTACGCAATTCCAAGCAATATTAGAAAATTCAAGAAATCTCCTCATCCTTCATCTCCTCAAGCAATAGTGTACTTTAAGAAAGTTGTCTAAATTAACTGTAAAATGCAGCGTTTTCTGGAGGCACCATGTCAAAGACTCTCGCAACTGAATTCGCTATTAGGCGCTCCAGCCTACGATCAAGTCTTCCGTATCCGCGAGCGACGCGGTTACCATGACAACAACTTGTAAATAAACAGTGCGTGTTTTACAGAGGATTGTTGTTTTCTTCACAATCGCCTACAGCTTTTGATGTGCTTAAGTTAATGGAATCGTTTTCCTTCTGTCTGCGATAGATTTCCTCACTCCCGACAGTTTTTGAACTCCAAAATAAGCGACATCATTTAGTGTTGCCATTTTTCACGACTCATTTCCCATTGCCGAGAAATAGACTGTTGCTATCGTTTCGGGTGTGATGATATTTTTAGGGCTCTTGTAAAATAACTGTGGGACTGTAATGTCTGATCTGTTCATGTATTGTTCTCTAGCATTCATTGAGCTAAACTGTATTTTGTCACATTTTTTGGTTGTCAATAGTGAATGCAACGGGTAAAAACGCACCACCCGTTTTCTTAAAACAAGGTTACGAAATCAAACATCAAATATCTTTAAATTGTAAATAATTGTACATGAAACATTTTCTATGACTGCTTAGCGGTGTGTGCCATGACTATTTTTTTACAGTCACAAGAAACCTTTTGCTCAAAAGTTAGGATTTTTGTTATTGTCACGTCATTTTTGACCCGAGACTCCACTTATTAATATTAGTCCAATGTAACTTGAATTTTAGGGAGCATTAAAAAAATGTTGGAAAAATAAATATCCTGGAGGGTGTGCAGTTATGATATGCAGCATCTTGTCAGTGAAGTAGGACGGAAGTCTTCCGAAGAAGTCCTGTCATTCAGTCAACTAACAATACACACGTATTTCGAAAGAACGCCGGAAGCAGCCTTTACTCTCGCACGTTCACCGGTGACTCAGGACAGGATATTGCATAAAAAGAATTATCTTTTCTTTTTTATCTCATGACGAAACATGGTGTCCCCTGGCGTGCCCGGGGTAATGATTCCTTGATTGCCTTTGCGAAGTGTAGCAGGTGATCAGTAATGCATGACCACGAACAGACCAACACACCTGGGATGTCTCACTTTCTATGTAGATTGCCTGAAGCTAGAAAACTCGGTGCGATCTAAAGTCGTAGGTTCTCCAGAAACTCTTTCGACGGAGTCGTTAATTTCACATATTGCGTAGATAAACGAACTAATTTTGCGGAATCTTTAAATGAACTTTTTTAAAATTCTTTACAGAACTTTGCGGCGGTGCCTTATGATAAAGCTTCCTACGGCAAGTTTTACACCGGCGACTCGTACATAGTACTTCACGTGAGTTCCTTTTGGCGTGTTTACCACATTTTTTTTTATTTCCGTTTCAATACCTCTATTTTATTACCGCCCCTGCGTGCGGATTTCTAAAGCATGGGGGCCGTAATATGTTCGTTTAACATTGAAGTGTCTTTTTTTTTCAAGCGGACACCATTTTCTGGTTTTCGGAGACAAACAGGGTCGAATAACATTTATTTTTAACCCAACATTTGTACCTTCATGTCACAACGGTTTCTCTTACCTAGTGTTTTTGATTCCATTGCAGACGTTTAAAAAGAATGACAAAATACGCTGGGACTTGCATTTCTGGCTCGGAAAAGAAACCAGTCAGGTATGTGTGCCAAATTTTATCTTCACTTCTTGATCGTGGTGAAATGTCGCTCTGTTATTCGAAAGAATACCTTCTATATTTAGTACACACCGTCTTGTTTGTGCGTCCTTTTGTTTAGCATCACCTTCAACTTGTTTTTTTCCTACTAAACCTTTCGTACCATTTCGCTTCCTTAGAAAACACAAATATTCATTAATTACGAAAGTTTGAATGTACTTTGAATAAATTTTCACCATTTAATGATTAAACGTAGGGATTATGTGGTTCTTAGTAGCGCAGTTCGGTATCGCATGCGCTAAGTTTTCCGCGATTAATCTAATTGAACTTACCCTACAAGCAGCAATTGATTAACGTAGAAATTGGTATTCTCCACTAGGATGAAGCTGGCGCAGCTGCCATTTTAGCTGTGGAATTAGACGATTCCCTTGGTGGTGTTCCTGTTCAACACCGGGAAGTTCAAGAATACGAATCGTCACTTTTCCTGTCCTATTTCAAATCCGGTAGGTGCAACTTCCCACAATCCCTGACTCGTGTTTCTCACCCCTTTACCGCATTCCACAAAAACTGTTTTCCTTTGTGGCTTCGGTAAAATCTGGAATGCGGATTTTTTTTAATAAAATAAAGATTAAAGATATACAAAATACCGAGTTAACGAAACTTTTCCTCTTAGGTATCCGCTACTTGGCTGGTGGAGTCGCTTCAGGTTTTAATCGCGTTGATCCGGACGCAGTGGAAAAGAAATTGTTGCAAATCAAAGGAAAGCGCAATGTCCGAGTTCGTCAAGTGCCTTTGGATATCAATTCCATGAATAAAGGCGACTGCTTCGTTCTCGACGCTGGCAAAGTTATTTTTGTGTATATGGGCACCGGCAGCAAGCGGATTGAGCGGCTTAAAGCCATTCAATCCGCTAATCAGATACGCGATCAGGATCACGCGGGAAAAGGCAAAATCGTTATTCTGGGTAGGAAAGCGTTCTCTTTCGGCTTAATTTCCTTCATATTCTGCGTTCTCGTGACATTCTAAAAATGGTGTCCGAAAGATTGGAATAACGAAAGCACGAAGTCACGTAAACGTATTTGAACTTCTCTGTTGCTGCAGATGAATACAGCAGCGGTGGAGATATGGCCGCCTTTTTTAATGAGCTCGGGGGAGGAAGTTCTGCAGATATCCCTGACGAGGATGCCGGTGGGGATGATATTGATTTTGAGAAATCACAGCAGGTAAGCCGTTCATCTAATTATCATTCTACGTATTTTTTTGTAACAAAAATAATGTCTTGGATAATCAGTTTTTATTATATTATTTTTTTTGTAAACACAATATGCTAAATTGTATCCTTTGTCTAGTCTGTCGTCACCCTGTACCGCGTGAGCGATGCTAGTGGCTCGTTGCAAGTTGATAAAGTGGGAGAGAAACCCTTACAACAGTCGATGCTGAAAACCGAGGTAAATCGCTTACTCATTTGTTTTGTTCAAGTGTTCATATTAATGTCGCGTAGTTGGTGGTTGAAGTAGTTATTTGAATTTAAAGTCGAAGTAGTAACTAATGCATAATTTCCCTTTTTTTATTTCCTTTTGGAAACCCAGGAATTAGTAGGCGAGGTGTGTATCATACCTTCTTTTACACGTTATGACTAATATTTCTGCACAAAAAAATAATCGATTTTCCCAGTAGAAACTAATCACATCCCTAATTTGTTTGCAAGCATGAGTCTGATAAATCGTTTCGCTAATGCCTTGAAAAATCGATAAACTGCAAATGATTGCCATAGGCTGCTCGAATAAAGGTGGTCGGCTTGCTACACGCTTCTGGTTGTAATGGAATGGGGCTATATAGTGGAAAAGCTTCTGTAGTTCTTCCTCCTTCATTCCCTTGTCTTCCATCTCTTCTATGATCAATAGGACTGCTTCATCTTGGACACTGCCGGATCCGGTATCTTTGTTTGGATTGGCAAAGGCTGCACACGCAACGAAAAACTCCAAGCCATGAAATACGGACAGCAGTTCTTGGAAGAGAAAGGCTATCCCGTGTGGACTAAGGTATAATCAAGCTTCTTGGCTCTAAGCTGTAAGATAGGCTTTGGAGATCATGAAAATTCTAAAATCCACTTTTATGAACTCACACTAAAGGTTGAGCGGATTGTCGAAGGAGCTGAGACGACCGTTTTCAAGCAATATTTCGCTTCCTGGAAAATGCCTCAAGATGCCCAAGGCTTGGGCAAGATATTCAGGCAGAATAAAATTGCAGGTAAAAGATTGGAACAACACTTAGGATACCAGCTTTCATCCGCTATGTCGCCATGCGTTACTCGTGGTCGACTCTCGGTTACGTCACAGTATTTCTTTTCCATAAATAATATTTTCAAATTAATATTTTTTTTTCATCTTCTTCGTGGTACAGTTACATCTTCCACGCGCAAAGCTGAGAAAGGTTAGAAATTGGTGTGATTAGTGCAGAAATGCGAACATGTGTTCTTAACAAAAGCTTCAGTAGGCCAGAAATAGATTCCCTGTAGTTTTTAACGTCCCTATGTTTTTAACTGCGAACGGTCGCCATCTGTTCATATAACCTTTTTGAAGCTCTTGGCTAAGAATAACCTGCATGGCTTTGGCTTACATGGATGCGATTATACGGTTGCTCTCACATTCGTTGATTGACTAGAGATAATAAGTTTTGTCATCACGTTTATTTGGACTATTTTTTAGAATTCGACATCCGATCATTGCACGCTGGAAAACTGCGTTTGTTGCTTAAGTCTGGTGGCGGAGCGTTGGGATTTATGCCTGATGACGGTACGGGCGAAAAAGAAGTTTATCGTGTGGAGAACTTTGAACTAGCGCCGGTAGATCCGAGCATCCATGGTTTCCTCTTCGGCGGTGATTCGTACGTTATCAAGTATACGTACGAAGCTAACACTCGCAAGCGTTACATTATCTATTTTTGGCAAGTAAGTTGAACACCTGAAAGCTTTATAGGCGAATAACATAGTTCTTGTACTTAGGGTAATGAAAGCAGCCAGGATGAGAAAGCAGCTTCCGCGTTACACGCTGTGCGTCTCGATGACGAATTGGGCGGTAAAGCTGTCCAAGTTCGTGTCGCTCAGGGTCACGAACCTCGCCATTTCTTGAAAATGTTCCAAGGTAAGATGTTTCGTGGGAATTCAAAAACATTGAAAAAATCAGACTAAACTGTTACTTAATATTGTACAGGAAAAATGATCGTTTTCATGGGTGGCCATGCCAGCGGATTCCGCAATGTCCACGATATGGATACATATGACCTTGATGGCACAAGATTGTTTCACGTAAGTTTATATATTTAGCTACCAGTTTACAAAAGAAAAAACCTTAAGAGGATATTTTTGTTAAAAAAAGAACATTGAACCTTTTATTTGAATTATCTAGGTAAGAGGTTCAGGACCTGAAGACGTGCGAGCTGTACAAGTACCTGAAGTCGCTGGTTCTTTGAACTCGGACGATGTGTTTGTTCTTGAGATTCCCACAGCGACGTACATCTGGCACGGAAAAGTAATATTTTCTCTGTCACGATTATCAAATTTCATGTGTGCATGTTATCATAGGGTGCATCGGACGAAGAAAAGGAAATGGCCGAAAATGTTGCTGCGTTGGTATCACCTGGACGAACTCCAGTGACAATTCCGGAAGGTGAAGAGCCCGCGGAATTTTGGAACGGACTTGGAGGACAAGGACCGTACACAACTGAAGTGTACGATCCCGCCCCGTTCCTCAAGCCTCGTTTGTTCCATTGCATTCTGTCGGCTCAGGGTCGATTCCGTGTGGATGAAATTCCGGCTTTTAGACAAAAGGTTTTCACAGAATTCCTCATGGAAAGAGCAAGAGGAATAATGTAGTACTTTATAATTCATGTTTGCAGGACTTGGTTGAGGATGACGTTATGGTCTTGGATGCCGGTAGAGAAATCTACGTCTGGATTGGAAAAGACTCAACCGAAGAAGAACGTAAGAGAGGATTGAGCATGGCTCAGGTAAATTTTGCGCAAAAAAATTTCAGCCTTCAGTACTAAATTTAAGAGTAACAGGAATACTTGAAAACTGATCCGACTGAGCGATCTCCCGACAATGCTATTGTCCTAATTGTACGGCAAGGCGCAGAGCCGGAGGGTTTCAAGCAGTTGTTCCCAACATGGGATAAACAGCTGTGGAAAGTGAGTTTATTGGTAGGAGTTTAGTGGAAAATAATTAATGTTATTTTCTGTAAAGGGCCTCAAATCCTTCGAAGATTTCAAAGCGGCAGTATCTTCCAAGGGGGAGGAATAAAAACAAAGAAAAATGGCGTGCTTCACTTTGGACCCGCTGCCTGTAGACTAACAAAAAGTTGTGTCTTTCTGAAACCTACGTCTCTTACGTTATTTGACTGCCTGTTATCCTTGCAGCGTTCTTTAAGGAATGTCCTGACGGCATTCAATTTTACCCTTGTTCGAAGCTAAGTCCTATTTGTAACCCGATTATATTTATCTTTTCTGTTTTATACTTCTTATTTTTATTAAATTATGTTGGTATTTCTCTGTTCCTCTACTTTTTATTGTATGCCTAAAATATATAAATTGTGGCGTATAAAAATTTACTGTCGTTCTGTATTACTGTTTTGGATGGACGGCATTACATTATTTATGGCAAGACATTATGGAGCCACCTTATGCTTTGCCCGTTGTCTATGGAAAGATAACATGCTGTATATAATAGACGGTTTTTATTTGTGAAATATATATGGGTCCCTTAGGACTTGTATGACAAATATAGATGGCCGAACGGTATAAGGGTTGCTCTCGTAAGTCGGAGATTGTGGGTTCGAATCCCTCTTGGAAAAGAATTTTATTCAATAAAATTCCTATGAGCTACATGGAACCAGTCCTTGCCTTCGCTGAGCTTCCACTTGACTTAGACTCCCAACCCTTGTCCTTGCACATGTCAAACCTGACAACTGGGCTGATCGGAAAAACCGAGTAAGCCTGGGAAGCCAGGTAGGACAGTAGCGAGTACAAGGGGGTAGGAGCCAAGCGAGGGAGGAGCGCGCAAGAAAGGTAGGGCGGAGCTCTCGTTTTTCTCGATTTTCGAAGGGGACCCCCTTTGCTCACCATTGAATCAAATGGAAAATAACCCGGAAAACGGCTTCCCAGAGCAGGAAATAGGCCACGCCTATTTTCCCGGCTTTCCACCAATGAAAAGCCAGGGTTTTCGAGGGGAAGTCACACTCTTTAGCGGCAAATTCAAAAACACGGAATTTTTTTCTTTAAAGGGGCGTTTTTCACGGATAAAAATTCGATTTACATGGTCGTAACAACATTTAAAAAACTCCCCGTTTTTCCTGGGCAGAATTTTTCAAGTTTTTAGAAAAAAATCTGTTTTTCACAGACAAGAAAATTAAGAAAACGTTTTTTCTACATACTAAAAAGTGTATTTATAAATTTCACAACCACTACATACACGGAAACCAGAAAATAAAACGAATCGATAGAGCATATTCGTGCTAAATAAGTGATTTTACGTTAGAATTGAACGACCAATAGGGTGAATCTTAAAGTTGAAACATGAAGGGACATATTATGTAGAATTTTCCTAGTTTTCGAACTGTGAGTGCCATGTTTAACAATAAGGGGAAAAAACACGGTCGTTGTTCCCACATTGCATAAAAACACAAAACTTACAAAAAGCAGGAAATGTGGAAAAAGAGGCAATTTTCTGTACACGAAGTTTACGAACAGCCAACTAATGGCAAAAAGTAGAATAGAAGATCTAGGAAATTGACGAAAATCATGTAGCCCCAAGCTGAAAGATTCAATCTGTTGGTTGCAAAATACGGATAAATTCGAACTAGAGAAACGTCTTCGTAAATATTCAGAACCGTGGTATGACACATTACAAACAAACCGAAAAGAGCAGTAGCGCCTCCTTGCATTAGAGAAATTAGAAAAACATTAGAGGAGACTTACTGCTGGACGCGCACACCCAAAACAAGCAGCATCGCAGTATTTCAACGAATGATCCTCGGTGCCTTCGAAGGAGCACAAACGATCGGTTTGAGTGTTGTCCAAGTACATACGGTATCTATACAAGTAACAAATGATTTATAGTATTTACCAAAGAACTTCCAATATTGCCTATGCTTATGATGAACGAAAGACCAAACTGTCACCCGAACAAACGATTTCTGGTGTCCTCAAGGGTCGAATAAATTCTTACGGAGTCCCAATTTCACAAATCAAGGCGCACTAATTCCCAGTTCACCTCAGAACCACGGATGTTCTAAATAAATTTTTGTTCTTAAAGACATTAACTTATTCATTTATGTGTTTCTGAAGAATGCCTTACTTGAACTTTAGACTCCGAATGCACGACGCAAGATCCCAATACCATGCCTTGCCAAGGTCAAATACCCCACACGTGTCCACCTTGGATCGTTGCTTCGGTCAAGGTTTCCCGTAATCCAGCTTTTACCTATCATCAACGACAAACAATGCCAGATGAAGCCACAAATGTACACTTCCTTGTGACTTTTTTGCTTTCACATAGATGTTACGAAAATACACACGTAGAACGCGACCTAAAACACTACGGCCTGTACCTAAAAATTCAAGTGTGTAAGATTACATAACAAAAATGCATTTGAAAAGAATTTAATTTAGTCAGTTACACGTTTGATAAAAAAGCCTTACTTAAACTTTAGGCTGAAAACACGTAGCTAAATCCCCACGTGACGTGACTTGCTAAGATGAAAGACAAACACGTGTAGCACTGGTGGCGAATGTGTTCAGAATATTAGCTGCAATTGTTTACACACCTACTGTTTCCTAAGCTTCGAGGCGGGGCTTTACTGGTCACTTGTCGCTTGTGAAAGCGCGCACGATGCAAACACGGACACTTTTTCACGATCTATACCTTGGGACATTAGCCTAAATTGTTGTCTCTACTATAACCGTGGTAGCTCTGCAAAAAAAATGTATACGAAATGTTATTATATATAAATCTTGATACTTTTCGAACAGTACGGTCAGCAACGTTCACGTTAAGTAGACTAGTCAATCTCATCGAACGCTAACCCTGCATCAGGAATTCAGGAACTTCACACAATATTGTTTTGACATATTAAATTCGATGCCAACCTCTGATCTTCTCTAGAACAAACCAAGTAACATTGCAACTCGTATACCAGGCGTGACCAAAAGCTAAACTGGTTTTAATTTAATATGTGAAAAAATCGCACCTGTTACTAAAAAAATTGGTCAGGTAAACTATTCGCATACCGAAATGCTCCATTTTTGCATGTGAAGTATTTCGGTACTTTACGGAAGTATTTCATGACACTGCACGCAGCAGAAGTTCCTTGAAGCGTACTGTGCAGTTTGGAGCTGGTGCCAGGATTCCACTGCGACTGAAGGCAATACCAACGAATTGAAGAACGGGCATAGATTTCATAGACGTCACCTTGCAGCACGGTAATTTTTACAAATTGGTTCGACATAAAGACTGTGTAACATAAGGAATAACCTTCGTATATTTCACATATAGCATGAATAATCATAACCCAAGCTGAAGAATACAACTTGAGACTTAACAACATAGTACAAAGGTATTTTACCTCAGATTTTCTATTTTCGTAACCAACTGAAAATATTTCGAGCTTCTTTTTCTATGACAGGTGCGAGGCTTAGCTCTGCAGGGTTATCCCAAAAATACCAAATAGCGTTGTAAAAAAACTAGTGACATTAGCTAAGTGAACCAGGAAAATAAATACTTTAAAAAATAACAAAAAAAAAACAGCAGTTAGATCCATTCATGCTGTACTCTTTGGCCAATGTTCGCAAAACTTTGCGACATAAGTTGGCTATTTCCAACAAGTCAAGGCTCAAGCCTTGTACATTCAAACTTCGTAAGTTGTTTTTTCTTTTGCAGGTCACTGCAAAATGGTTGTGTAGGCATTAACATCTCAACAGTAAGGAGTTTTCCAAAAAAGGTAACATAAACATTTACAAGGGAATCAGATAACGTTATTGAGTCTGCGTTAAAGAGATTTGAGGGTGTGCTTACAATGCAACAGTTTAAAGTCAAATGACAAAAATGGTCCCATCACCATTAATGCAGCCGCAAAACCGGAAATATTCAATGCGTCAAGCGCAACGCGGAAGTTCATGGATATGCTTTCTCTTCTTAGCCATTCAAATTAGGATCCCGAACGCTCTGTTGGTGGTTCAAAGTTCCAGTTGGGAAATGGAACTCGGAAGAGTCAACGGCGGCCCGACTTGCTTGCGATGGCTGTATGAATGCGGCCACTGATGTTGGAGCTGCTGCTTTTGGCTTATGTGGTAAAGTATGATAGTGGTTATACGATCCGGGTGAATCCACCCCACCATCGAAAGCTTGCCTTATTCCATTCCGTGCATTGAGGCTGCTTCGCAAAGCTGACAACTGCTGTATCGTGCTAGATGCTGCGGTACACGCAGAAATTGAGCTCGGCTGCTTCAGCTGCTGTTGCAGTGAAGGACACGTTTCTTGGTGGAGATCGTTGAGGGAATGCTTGTGTGCGGAGAGAGGGTGCCCCTGATACTGTTGTTGAGCTAGAAGTCCTTGGTGACGAAAAGCTTGCCGGCTTAGGGTACTATAAGCGCGATTTAAGTTTGCGTTCATTCCGTTTCCTATCTGACTCCCGCTGCTGCTGTTGCAATTGTTACCCATACTACTGTCAGCAGGAACTGCGGAGGCGCTGAAATCAACCGGGCTTTCATCGACCTGTAATACGAGATGCATTAGCGCTCCAAGTCTTTTGCTTAAGTCAGAAAAGAGAGGAAGTGTAGTCTTACCCTCATTACTGATAAAGACATTAGTTTCCCGCTACAGTCGGCCATTTCGAAACTTGGCTGAGTCATATATTGCGTGGCTAAATCCGGGGTGCCTTGACGACTGACATCGAGCGGCAAAATTTCTTCACCTATCAAAGAATAATCGCTCGAAGTTATGATTAATTAGAAATTGCTTACCAAATATAAATTTGTTCCCACTGACACTAAATATGTCTTTTGCAAGCTCTTCGCATATATGCACGCTGAACTAATGCTAAAGCCTGAATCAGTCTTAAATCAGCTCAGCCACAAGCAAAGCTTAGATACGAATTGGACAAAGGACATTTCATACACAAAAAATCATATTTTTTCCCTTAAGTTGAGTGAGAAAAGTTCTAGTGATGAAACTTCACAAGTTTTATATAGCTACATTAAGTCTGTTTTAAAGTTATCGCGCACAATTATTATCCTATTGATACGAAGAATCAACATAACCAAATCGACACAGGAATTATAATAATACTGTAAAATAATATTGTACTTATGGATTTATCTGTATTGTATATAAATTACGACATTGCAGTAATATTAACGAAATTCATGCTTGACAATATTTCAATAATTTTGTATAGTCTCAGTCCTAATTCAGCACAAAATATACTTTTCAAAATCTAAATTTCTGCAGCGGTGTTTAAGCTTGGTATTAAAACAATTCAATACTACCATTTCTGCGTATTTATCACCATCTTGTACGCTGAAATGACTGAAACATTGGGAAGAAACGTCGTGCGGTTCCAAGATGGCGACGAACACACAAGGCAGAAAAAAAGTATTTTTCTTGTACAGCTCTACATTTGTATACGGTTACTTTTCGTTCGCGCTCTATTTTTTTTTTCTCCCAGTCCCCAGCTTTTCCCCCCACAACCAAATTACCTCTCCTACCAGGAATCACGTCCGGATCTTCATCTTCACGCTCGCTTTTTTCCTTGTCCAGGATTACGGCCATAGCTTTGCTTCTGTTGTCGCCTCCATCTAAGCGATTTCTCCGCGTCATTGGACGCCGTACCCGGGCGGCTAATACCACACCGATGCAAATTATGAAGACAGTTACCGAGACGCCGACAGTGATGCCCAGTACGGAAGCAAATTCGTTCGATTCCATGACCACTACATGTACAACCGAAGCTGTCAGGTCGCAAACATACAAATGTTAGAAACACCAAAATTCTGGTAATTTTAGCTTCGTTTAGCATCTGTGGCTCGGCGTAACGTGCTGCAAAAGGCATAGAAGCCACTCAGGCCAAGCTAAAGAACATTAACGTAAACTGCTAATTCTTGCTTAACTAGGCATAGTGCATGCTTAAGTTAGGGCGGCCTTTTCTCGTTGCTTGAACTTGAGAATTTTCCCAAGTTCCATGCTCTGTGCGGAGAAAAGGAAGTGATGTGATAATGGCGTAAAATGCAAAGTGGAGGCTAAAGCCTTTTCAAAGTGTGCCGTTCAAACTTCGTAAAAGCTAATGAGAGCTAATTGCCCGGGCCCCGAATGGAGATGAGGCACAAAGAGAAACTTTAAACGTGTGCTACACGCTTTCTCCCGGGGGTTGATAGAAATGCTTTTCCTGACGCCAGAAGTGTTACCTAAAAAGCGGGAGGGGCAACTAAATAACAAGGTGTTGCAAAATTTAGCTTTCTAGGTGTTCGGTGAAGCGTTGGGACGTGAATTGCATTTTTTTTCCTTAGAAGCCCAGCGGCGCAATTACCTGTCTGCTTCTCAGCTGCTTTAAGCGTATACCCTTCAAGAGTAACTGCCGGGCTACGGCCTTTGGCATTTAATGCGTACACGAAGAGCGCAATTTTCATGTCCGCTTCCAGATTGCTGAGACGGAACTGTGGATGAATGTTGGACGAATTGGACAATAATTTTCGGTTCACTAGGTTGAATGCTTCCAAGGCAAATCGCTGGGCCAGACCACCGTCAAAGCCTGCTTTACACGTCACTTCCAGGGTTTCAGATGTCTGGTTAGTCACTGAACAATTGGAAGGCGCATCTGGACGGCCTAAACACAACAAAAACAAGCGACATTTTAATATTATTTTTTTTTTCAAATGCATGCAACGCCAGTTGTGCACTCCATCACAGGAATTACAAACTAAAAGTACCAAAACTTAGTCGCTTCGGGACTCTTAAAAACTGCTTAAAAATGGAAACAAAAGCGTTTGTTTACAATACTTTGTAACTGGGATATTTTGAAATGTTGTACAGCGATATATAATAAAATGTTATATTCAGTGAATATAATGAGATTTTGGTTTAGCTCGCACACTACATGAAAAATATAAAAGTGTTTTAAGTTCAAAATGTAATCGGTAGCTATGGCATATGTGACCGAAAGGTGGTCTATTTCGCGCGATGTTGCCGTATTATAATACATGGTACTGACTAGGAACGAAAGTTTGTAATGAGAGCCCTGGAAACACGTGGAAATGATCTTTTCTAAAAAATGACCTTACTTTTTTAAAAAAATGACCTTACGCTGTCAACAAACTTTCGAGAGCCCTACCAACTGACGTGACTTGACAAGTGCATATGTGATAGCTCACCAAAAACGCTAAATCGATAAAGCCAATGACTGTTCTCAAGTTTTTCGCTACTTTTTTCTCTCGCTGCAGTTTTTATGCCTTTTACGTGAGGCGCAGTCTTCCCCTAAACCTAAAAGTTACCTTAGCCATAGCTCCGTGCCGTAGCGGCTTGCAATACTTCGTGAAATTCTCGCCATTTCTTTTCTCGCCTACGCTGTAATCCTAAACGCATAAACGTATAACAGGACAAAATATTCATAATTGAAAAGTAGTAAAAGGCAAAAATCTAAAAAAATGGAATGTTATACAAACGCGTCAATTATTAGATTTTTTTTCAGAAAATATTAAATTGGCTAAATAATGCAGTGTTTCTGTTCAAAGTTAATTAGAAAGCGAAACGGAACGAAAAAAAAAAAATCAAATGTCTCACGAGTAAGTACGAAAAAAAAATGCGCATACCTCCTTGGATAATGTAGAAAACGCAAGGTTCCATTTGTTGTCCGATGGCATTATTGGCCCAACACAGCAAAGAACCATAATCGCGTTCGGCTTGTGGCGAATACGTCATAAAACTCGCATTTCCGTCCTAACACAATAATTCCGTCGTTTTTATTACTTAGGTACTCAACTACAGCATTTCCTCTCATATCTATTCAGATGAAAAAACGGCCAAGTCGTCGACTACCGACGGTGCCAATTCAATAGAGTAACAAAAGAAAAACACCAGGCTCATATTCACAAAATAGCGTCTTTACCAAGAGCAAAAACAGTAAATTTTTTTACAACTTTTCATTAGAAGTCCTGCCTACATACACTATAAAAGTGGACTCGCCTTAGGGAGCTTGTAACCAGGAAACAGAAAAAAAAGCAACAGGAATACACCATTTCTTTCAACACCAGCATCTCTTATATTCAGTTGTAATTGTAACACACGCAATACCTCGAGGGTTCTAGATGTTCTTACGTATTCTTGTGTTTCATTTTGTTTGTCTGTTATGCGAGGCATAATAAGCCTACCTGTTCCTTAGCTCTTAATGTGACTCCATAGCTATTCTGTTACTACAAAGCAATCCCCACAAGTTTCGTGTTTCGAACAATTAGACGTTCACATTCAAGCACCGTGCGGTTTGCTGCTATCCGCACGTAAACGATGTTCTCGCGGAGAATATCCCAATTTTATAAGAAAGTGGAAGAAAATTGGTGTGATAAGATGCACTATAATAAAATTTGAGGCTTTCGAAAGAATTTTATGGGTTGCCCGGAAATATATTACTTCATTTTCGAAATTAACAATACGTCATAATGTGAGGGTTGACGGGTCAGAAATGTGTGCAGCTGCGCTGAAGATCTTCGACATCATTTAGTCAACTTATGGATAACTAGTAACGTTTCTCAGGGCCCATCCACACTTCAAGCACTCCGTATTATGACTTCGCCTATGCTAAAACACACCGGCCTTTCTGTCACTAATTAACCAGAGCTGGTTCAGGCGACTAGCAGCGCTAAGTTATCTGATAAGGCGTAGATACACATAGAGTAAACTTGCAAATTGCGCTTTTTTAATGAAAAAAAATTTCTACCATGAATTTCCTTCTTCCTATTTGTTATGTGATAGAAAGAACTGTATCAAGAGGCAGCACAAAAGATGGAAAGTTCCACTGTATCTTCTACTTTTTTTTATCTACTGTGTAGGCCTTCCACACTTACGTTTTCTATGTAAATGGGTCGTACGGGAATGACTTATCTAGAAAACTTATACATCATCATATACAGGCCTGTAGCTTTGTAATCGTCGAATTATTTGCAAAATTAAAAAAGAATGAAAAATGCTCTTCGCAAGTTAAGATCTTCACAGTAAAAGTATTTATGGCCTGACATCTACGTTTTCCTTCGAGTTCCATACACTTCTGTCGTGTTCAAGTGCCGCTGGTCTCACCTTTACCTACTCCTAACCTTTTTCTCTGTAAGACTAAAACTAATTACTGAGTTAGATTTCAGATTCTCACAGATAGCCTGACAAATTCTTTCTGAAACATGCGTTAGATGTACCTGGGAATGTAAATGGCTGGGCAGATCAATGACTTCGGCAGTGGAGGCGTTGAAAGCCCAGCGAAATGAGACGGGATCTGGAACGGCGTCGGCTTCACAGCGGACTCTCACTGAATCGTAACGAGCAACACCGTAAATAGTTTTCTGGCCTGGTCGGCATACCGGTTTGTCTGCAGAAAAACAGGAAACATGTAAAGGAAGTTAACCAACAAGAAAAGAGTTTGGTCACGGCTGACAGAGAGAGAGAGAGAAAAAAAAAAAAAAAAAAAAAAAAAAAAAAGAAAAGGGTACAGTAAAAAGAAAAAGTGGAAGCCTGGAACATGGCTGATTTTCTTTCAAAGAAAAGCTAATCCTTGTTACACAGCAGCTTTGGGAGGGATTTCATTTCTTCTGTTCTTCGCTTTCCCAGCTTCCTTCTTTTAACTCAAGTTTGTCTTCTAATTTTCATATAGTTGGCATCCCACACACTGGCAAACGCATTTTGCTTCTATCTTCCACGATTGAAATATAAGCAAATTTTAAGGAAAAAAAGCCTCCGGGCAAAAATTCACAAATGAAGGCTTTTCTTATTTTTCAAGAATTAATAAGTCATTCCAGGAAAAAACACATCAGCGAACTAGAAATGGTATTACCTAATTGCGTTAGCAATCTTCCTTGTCTTTGTCACCTACACATGTAACATTCCTGATAAAAGAACTCAACAGAAACCTCAAATTTTACATTACCACGTACCGTAATACAGGTATTCTGAATTTATCTATCATAACCTCGGTAAGCACTGCTTCGCAGCACGAACGGTAGGATTACGCTGCATTAATTACGTTAAATACTGAAATGCTAAGTACTACGGTACATTAAGTACTGAATAGGTACAAAATTACGTCTAAATACCGACGCGAGATAACGTATGTACACAGTAATTATCCACCCAAGGCAACCTTGCGAGCATCCCACTTTAAAAGTAAGCTGTTTACCCCTGTTTCGTTACAATGCACGTTTCGTCCTATTATGAAAAAATATTTGCCTATAAAATGGACGAAGGCGTTTTTACTGCTTTGGCGAAGCACAGCCCAGTATAAATACGTACGTTGGGTCGAAATTTACCACGGGTGATATGGCCCTCACATCCTTGGCTGTCGCTCCCGAATTAATCATATGTTCAATGTAAACCGTAAAATATTTGTCCCGGAAATTTTGATAGAATACAAAGATGCTATGTTGTTTTTAGTCAAGGAGGCATACGCTCATCAGCTACAAGTGTTAGCCTTGGTTAGAATTCCAGTTCGAGTGAATAATCCTGTTATTGACGTCCAGGATCTTGGAGACTGTCGCAGCTGAGCCAGTATTTTTTTTTATTTTTTCTCACCGAAAAGTAAAAAAAAAAATGCTAAAGATAAAATAATAGTAGAAGTTACTTACCGAAGAGCGAGTACGTATAAGAACTATGCATATAAACTTGTAATAAACAGGCAGCTAAAATGAATTTGGGACGATGCAGCGAAACGAGAAGTAAAAAAGAAAGGTTGGTGGAGTATTCCAGAAACTCCTTGACATGTTATAACGTGCTTCTTAGCGACAAGAGAGCTGCTCTCCGTCACGTCTCCTTTTAAATTTTTGTCGTAGACCAAAAAGAAACTGATTACTTGAACAGCGCGGGTCTTCCTATGGAGCCAAAATAAGGACGAGGTGTATAGCATGAAACGAAGACAATGAAACAATTTTTTCGCAAGTTCTATCGAGCTTCCTCCAATTTAATAGAGGAAGAATCCTATTACTAAGAATCCTAGTATTAAGAGAATCAATAAAAACTGATATTTCTATTCTATTTTCATAGAACCACTGGAATGATCACGAATTAACTGATACTATGAACAGAAATTCCATTGGTTTTAATTCAAATATTGACTTCTCAAGGTATTGACATTTTCACACGGTTCGAAACCCTCAATCCTTTGCCCCTACTATTTAAGAGACATGTGACGAACCCCGCCCATAACATATCAAATTATTAGCTAAACAAAAGCTGAAGTTAGAATTTGAAAATAAGCAAAAACATAAACTCGAAAGGGAAAATTTGAAACGGAATTTGGAAGGAGAAAAATAGTAAATAAAAAATAACGAGATGAAAGACATACATGAAGTCACGTATGATTAGGTGACAACTGTAAAATTTTTCAGCGAATCCAAAAGTACAAAATAGTTAGCCACTAAGAAGTCAAAACTGCCCTAATTAATTTCAACAAAACACGTTGTCAAGCTTCCATTTTCTCTGCTCCGTAAATCTGGTATTTCATTTGTATAATCTCGTTTTGATTAATTGTACCGTGCTTCTGTCCGGACAGCAAACAAAACGTACTTAATTAGCAGGACTTACGCAAAAAGTGACTTACGCATTATCTGGAGGAAGACAGTATTACTGACACCAGTGCCCTCCGTGTTAGACGCTTGACAGGCGTAATGCCCAGCTTGATGTCTCTGAATTCCACGCATGACGAGGCTTTGATTGATGGGGATCACATTGGCACTGACATTATGGCGAACAATCTGACCCTAGTTAGAAAAAGAGAATGACAATGACAGCAAGCTCGTCAGACTTAAACGTCACTCGAACGACGTTTCATTTTTTTTACTGTTGAATGTTTTTGTACCCAAGACATCTTTTTTGATAACTATAATAGATCCTCCACTTCTTAAACTAATAATTTCTTTTGTCTGTTTCTGACATGTTTATAACATTCTGCCTCCACATCCATCTTCACAGATACAAAGCTAGGTCTTCAAGAGATTTTGATATTTTTTATGCATTGTTTAACACACGAATACGAACGAAACCATTTACAACTCTTGACGCGAACGAAGAAACTAAATAAATAAAAAATCATATTAGGATAACTAGCAGTACTAGGATTAGTCTGTTAGTCAGTACAGGAAGTAGCTTTTAGACCCATAACCCTCAAGGGGGGACGAATGTTACTTTTAAACCAAACTTCTCGGTATTTCCTGGGAGCTTGGCGAGCACAACGCGTGGCGTTATGAAACAATTATCAGGCCATGAAAGAATTGTTAAGCTCTTTTGGGTGTTTAATTAACTACAGTAGGCTGACTACGTTCGTTTGTTTCGGAAAAAAGGTCGACATACCTCATGGGTCCAGACGACACGGTGCGGAGGAGGATTAGACTTGACTTGACACTCGAAATACACGTGATCGCCTTCTTCAATATCATGTGGATTCAGATTTCGACCCAATTCCAACTCCGCGGTGGGAGGAACTAGAAACAGACATTATATGCGCATCATTAATACGGGATCAACAGTTCACCACTCCGCACGAGGCATTTTATGTAGCAGGCTGCTAATCCGGTCTAAATGGACCGGTGGCTCGCCAGCTTACTTGAAACAGCGCACTAGCGTGTTCTCAGGTTGCCCTATATCCAAAAGTAATGTTTTTTTGACTTATGTGTTTCCACTTTTTGGGTAAATCAGGAACTGATTTCAGTTTACCATTTCAACGAATCGTAAGAGTTGCAAGCTGACAAACAAACCAGTACCTTCTGATAAACACAACTAAATGTCGAGAGCTATTAACACTAATTAAAAAAACAAAACAAAAAAACAAATAAATAAAAAGATCAATAAAATAAAAAATAATAAAAAAAACGAAATCAAAGTAATTAAAAATACAGAACAATAAAAACGTTAAATATTCGAACACTAAATGGTGAAAATAAACACTGAAGATTAAATTTTAAAATTACAAAACATTAAAAATACGAAATATTCAACTTACAAAAGGTGAAAATAAATAATGAAAACTCGACATGAACACTACAAAAAATTAACAATGACTAAATATTTAAAATCCAAAAGGAGAAATTAATTCCTGAAGGCTAAATATGAAAAAAGGAATGCAAATTACTTCACATTCAAAGTGAGAGTAGAAGCACAATGTGTTTCACAACTTCACATTTAAGATTGCTGGCCAATGTTTATACAAGCAATAAACACAGTCTAGACGCTTCTTGTGTTGTCCTAGTTTAGGCTTAATTAGCATAGTCTAAGCGTAAAATTACGCAACGCTACCCACCTGCCGAGTTTAACCAGAGCGCTCTTCTAAGCTACGTGTAGCTAGCTAGCAGCAGACTACTAATCCAATGCACTGTTGCGGGTTGACAGAATGATCCTCTTTTATAGCTTAATTAACTCCATTTTCCAGTTAGCAAGTTCACAATTCTAACTTTTAAACCTCGACGTTGTTAAAACTAAAGAAGTATTCTCTTTTCGGCTAGTTCGCTATTGTCAGCGCTTGGTGCAGACAGAATAGTGCTTTGCGGATCGATACAGAACAAGCAAAAGCAATGAAGTCGGAAACGAATTAAAATAAGACCTACCTTTTAAAAAAGGACTACAGTTTCACGTAGGCTTATGGATAATGAACATAAAACTAAAAAAATAATATTTTTTTTACATTGTTCTCATAGCAATTTAGTTTAGTAACACAATAAGGACTCGAGATAAATCCATGCTTGCGAATATCGAGTAACCTCCTTTCTACTCCTAACTATCTCCTTTCTACAGACATTGGTTTTATTACAGTCAACGTCTGGTGTTGTGCCGCACGTGAAAACACAAACAAGCTATTACGGGATGAAAGGTGTTCTATCTTTTGGCACCCATTCATCTTGCGAGTCGTAAAGTTTTCAGCTCTTATCGGTACAGAAAACGAGCTACTTTGAGAAAATGGGAGACTTATAGTATTCATAGAACAAGTCATTTGTTTCCATAAGACACGACGCTATGTGGCACATTGTGATGGTGAAATTCCTGCGATGAATAAGAAAACATTTGGCCTTGAGATCCATTTTTATAAGTGGTAGTGTTCCTGTCTATCTGACTTGTTGAACTCTTTACCCTGGTAAATTCCGAAAAAAGCTAAGGGTAGTTCAGTTATTTATGTAAACGTAAAATATGAACAGAAGAGAATACGCTATTTATTCTGGAATCCCGTATTTTCTACGTTAGTTCACGTTCCCTCTTTGTATGACTGATAAATATGAGTTTCCTCATCAAATATTACAAAGAAGCTCAAAAAAGCCTCTTGTTTGGTTTACCAGTACATAATTTTCTAAATGCCACTACTCACGAAACAAACAAAACAGAAAAGGACTAAATGAACATCGTGTTTCTGACGGAATTACATGCTTGGTGAAGCTGCTCCAGAGCAGCGAAAAAAATGACGTAGGTTCTTTGTAGTTACACTCGTAAACAGGAGCGCTCGAAAGAATTGTCGTGCGCTTTGTTTGAAAATAAACACGTACCAGTACAATCTAAAGAGCTTTCGTTTCTCTTCATTCCTTATGATCATCGCAATGGTTCATAATAACACCCACGTTTCTGCTAGATCTTGGGCAAAAAATTCAAACTTCGCTAAGTTTCTGACACGAATTTTTGCGAATGACTGCACTACCAAGGTAAACGACAGCTACGCATTACGTTATCATTACGAGTAATATTCATCGCAATGAAGTCGTAACCTCCATTTATGACTCGTAAATTAGAACCATTCGTTGCCTACAACATAGCTTTTAACGTTTATCAAACTTCCTACGTTTTCGCGTTATCCGCAAATGTGGATTCCTTCAGACTATATTGCTGTGTACTGCATAATACCTGTTACAGCGCTAGTTCCGTTTAAATTTCGCTCTATTCAGGTAATTATTCCGCTAAATTATCACTAAACCCCGTTTCACCTGTGAAGAAGTTTGCTAATCCATTTTCCATTTCTAACTCAGCATGAAACAAGTTCCACGTGCCAGTTTGAATGAAACTTACAAAGAACGTTCAGCTGTTTCCGGGTCTCAAGCACACTGGTATTCATGAAGGGGTTGGTCGCGCTGCAAGTCACCACTGCTCCGTGGTCCTTAGCGGTGGGCGTTATCCTAACGATGCTCGTCGTTATGTTGCCATCCAAACTGGACTGCTACAAACACAAGAGATGGTGAGCGCAAACTATTACTACGGAAAAACACACCCACGTGCTTCTAATACTGGACATATTTATGAGCTCATTTTATCGACATTATTGTCTTTCCTTCACGCTATGCCGTTTTCCACGCAATGCTATACCTTTGCCCCCATTGTTAGCCTAAAGGACAAATTTACTTATTTGCTTGTAATCGTAGAAATTTGATTGTCACCCTTGATTCTCTTCGCGGGCGTCTAAGGTGTACTTTCTTTCCCGATAGAATCAATACATGAAACCAAACCAAACGAAGGCTCTGGGAATAGGAACCAACTGCTCCTGTTTCACCCAAAAACCTTCCCGGTACGTACCGTAGACACCAATTTACGGTACTTATCTATCGCCGACATCGTAGTAACGAAGGGGAAAAACAGAAATGCTTGCCAATAACACAAACTTTAATATATAGCGAAAAAGTCTGGTTACATCGCTGACAATAGGTCTGAGCAACGTCTACTGGCCGATAAACGTGAAAAACCACCCCGAAACAACTAGACAAGTCGTAAATGACAGATTCATTTTTAAAAAGCAGTACAACAAAGCCCACCCAACAAAAAGAAAAGCACATATATAAAAAAGGTAGTAAACCTTGCTCTTCTGTTGCCCTTCTATTACTCTTATCTATTTCACATCAGGGTAGGAAATTTGGAGAAGCTCAAAGGCTGCCTACCATGCTACCGTACACACACAGAAAGCTCTTGATGACATACAGCGGACATAAAGCAAGGCAAAGAAAGAGGGCTTTGGGCGAGAAATTTGCCTACTCGACCGCTGCGCGGGTGTCATGAGTCGCGAAAGAGAAGCTGTTTCCGCCGTGGTTTACAAAACAAAATAAAAAAAAAGAAAAATGGCGAAATTTGTTCCAGGCACTTACGTAATCAGTTTCCTAACAGCGGGGAAGAGATATACAAAATACGCTAGCAAAAACGTCAATACAAGCAACGTTGCTACTACGCCACAGATGCGTCCTACGTGCGTCCCAGCGTTAGGTGACAGCCATAATGCTATAAAAGGCACGATTTACGTTACAATTAGTTTCTCCACCTTCGCAGGGGTTACGAGCCGCTCAAAATGGAGGTCGCGCAAAATAGGCCACGTTTAAAACAATATGGATGCTTTCTAGACTTTACAACATAGCGTTTTTTAATTTCTTTTTTCATTTTACGAATTTTTATTATCAATCTTCATAACAAAGTATACATTGTTGTATATGTATAGGTATACTTTGTAGGTTAAGGTATACTTTGTATATGCATACAAAGTATACATATACAAAGTATATCTTAACGGACCTAAATGTTTCTAAAGGCGTGCGTATAGGCTGTGACTTTGTAATGCAACTAACTACCTGGACCAGTCACGTTGCTAGTCTAGTTGACGTGTATGCGTGTGAAATTTTCGCTGACTTGCTGTCCGACTACAATGGGTCTGCCGACGAGGTAAATTTGGACTCGCGTAGACGTCAACTAGACTAGCAATGTTACCGGTCGAGGTTGCGTTACAAAAGTCCTAGCGTGTACGCAGACCTTCAGGGTACGTTTTGGTGGCAGAACACCCGCACAGCTAGACTTGCTTTTTACTATGCTGCCTGTAAAGTCATGACGGAAGTGAGCATCAGAAACTCAAGAATGGACCACAGAAACTTGCATATTTGCGTTTGGACACTATTGAGAATTAGCATACATTGTTGACGCTAATAAGAAGTGTAACCCTAGCACAAAAACAAATCCAAGAATTTATAAAATGTTTTACTAAAAATAAATAATCGATAAGAGCAGTAGTTTGAATTGTCAAGACTTGCCAGGATTTCGGTTCGGGTGGGGGGGGGGGGTCGAGGGGGTTAATATGCAATTTTATTCGGTATTTATTTTATTCGGTTTTCACCTATGTTCACCATTCTAAAATAAAATTTTCGAGGTTAATTTCCAAATCCCCTAGCTGCGGGCTTGCAGTACCGCTAAGTGCAATTAAAAAAATATATGAGCAAGCCCTTACAGCGGTGTTTCTCAATACTGGGTAGCCTATATTACCCAAAATTTCGGTAAAAGTAGCTCGAATTTGGATAACTGAGTTTCTGGCAAGAAAAGTCGAAAAATGTTAAAAAATTCGGACTTATGAAGATTTTTAATCGAAATACTTAAGGTCAAGGCAAAACCTATTATGATAAACTACAAGTTAAGACTTTCAGAAAATTGGGCTTAAATATTATTTATTTTACCAAAAGCTCCTAACAGTAATGTAAGTAACGTCGGTCTTTTTAAAGTGACGAGAACGATTTTCCAATAAGGTGTGTTTCAGTTTACTCCTGTGCTTGGGTTCTGATTCCTTGTACTTGTATTGAACATACAATATACCGACTGTCGCACGCCACATTTGGCGAACGAAGCGGTACCGTCTTACAACTGAACGTTTTTCCTTCAACGTGTCACAGTAAAAATGTGGATTTGTGTAATGGAGGGAAAACCGTCATCGGGATCGAACATGGCGACGCTCAGGTCCCAAAGATAGCGGTATCGGACAACAAACTCATTATCCATAAAACAAACCCAATTATCTGACAACTTAATGAATAATAAATAGTCGTAAAAAGAGGCTTACTCTGTCTTTAGCAGGCAACGGTGTGTCGTGCAAGTTCCAGGTCATGACTGCAGCGGGTCGGGAGCCCACAGATACACATTCCAGGTCATACCTCTTCCCTGCAGATAAGGCTTTGTCCGCACCATTGATGGATACCATCAGGGGTCGCACTAGATATAACAAAACAAGTAAAAAAATCCGAGGTAAAAAAGAAATCCAAACAAGTTCGTCGTATTAATCATTTCTATGGAGTTCAACTTCACTAAGCAGGTAGCTTCAGCTATAAGCTTCCCTGTTAGGCTGACTGCTCATTATCCTATGGGATAAAACCCACGCAATGAAGAGAATCGAACTTCACTGGAAGAAAAAAAAATGTCTGATAAACGAGCTGAGGATAGGAACCGGAAATAAACGCTTTAGTCATGGAATAGCTAGCACATGTGTGATCGCATGCTGAAAGTATTAAACTACCAATGTTTTCTCCTTTTCTCTTCTATTTGTCCTGATGTGCCCGCCGTTAAACTTTTTTCTCCCTTTCTACGCGAGTTTTAACAACAACAAACAAACCTAAATGGAAAAGAATGTCCCTAAATACAAAAAGAAAAAAGCGTCTCAGTGCTGAGATTTCGTTTCAGAAAATAGTTATCTATCCAACGAGCTAGCTGTACGCGTGCTTCATAGGACTCTATAAGCATAAAGATATGTAAAACTCAAGGAAAAAAAAAGAGAGGTAAATTGAATCATGTCTGTGTTGAGATTGGGGAGAATTCTGGGTGGGTGTTGTTTGTACGTCGACAGTTTTGAGGTTATGGTTGGAGAGTAAAAAGGTGCTGTTAGGTTTATCGTAGGTCATTATGCAAAGATGAGAGAAAATTCTCCGAAAAATACAAAGCAAGGAAATCACAGGAAGAGTGCAGCTTCTCCAAATCTCATTAGGGTTGTTTGATGGATACAAATCCCATGGTTTTATACTACACCTCAAAAGAAAAAACACTGCGGGAAAAATTGTTTTGTTTTGCTCCGTAGAGGAGAAAAATTCCATACCCACAGAACGTGAGCTCTCATGCAACTAAAGCAAACCATTAATTCTAAATAATTGGAAAGTTTGTTACAAACGGATATCTCGTAATTAATCGTCCTATCTGGCAAGGTGAAATGGAAAGAAATCGCTTTAACCATTTTTAAAAATCTTTTTAAAGCTTCAAGTTAGCGGCTGCACTTCTCATTTCCTTTCAAGCTTTCATACCCTCCCTAACGGAAATTTATATAAGCTAGTGTCAGAGTGGAAGCAAGAGCTAAAGGGGGGAACTTCATAACTCCTTTCACACCCGAGCTGCTATTCATCATCGGATTTCCATTCCCCATTAGTATAAAACTCGAATGATGATCAATGGTGGAATTTGCAGTAAAAACTAAACCAGCTGCTGTCTTTTACTCCCGTTGGAGGTGATGCCATTCTGTCGCGGCTCTGGCACACTCTCAGAGGCATGAAGCACTATAATAGCACCCAAAGAACGACCAACGCTGCCGATCGATGAAACGATTTTTCACATTTCTGGGTGGTTTTCCGGGGCACGACACATCACACACAAAAAAATGATCATTATAAATATTGTCCTTAAGTTTCGAGTGGCGAATGGAGAAATTCACAGACTTTCTACCCTCTGGCTTTCAATGTTTACGAGCCAAAATGTACTATAAGCCTCCCTGTTGGACAGAGAAGTAATAAAGCCCATGAGTTGGGGGAAAAAAAATTCCAAGCCTTCAGTTTACCTACTGCACTGACCAGCCAAGTTCGGGTAACTGTATTCTACGACGTACGTAAATAAGACCGGTTATGTGTAGCCTACAGCATAGACATCGGAGGAAAATGGACTCCGCTGGACTATAGCTACTTAAAATGTATTGCATTCAATCAGAAGGATAAATGAACAATTTCCTGCAGGCGCTGGCTTTCATCAAAATTCACGTACACGGTAGAAGCCTTCTTATTGAGGCCTCTAAACCAACTTTTGCAATAATTCACTATGCAATTACGACCATTTATTTCAAAATATACTTTTTTAACGTATTATAGAATCCATTTCTGTGTGCAATGATGGAAGATTGAGTAATCTTCTACGACCGTAAAACAAGAGCTGAGGACGATTTTTTGTGTTTACGCTTCGGTTAGTCGTTGTCATTTGCAATTTCTGAATTGCTGTCAACAATGTCCGTTCTTTTCGTGCTATTACTCCTGTAAATTTTGGTAATAATTATCACCGTGGGACAAAATCGACGTATTTTCACTCTAAGCTTAAAGTTAGAAATCTACTTCACAGACCTTTTCATCTTACTTTGTGAACAAAAGATCACATTGTATTTGAGTATTGCGCACTATGACTTTTCCAAAGTGCCACTAAAAAAATATATATAAAAAAAACTAAAAAATAAAATAAAAAAATATAAAAAAATTAATTAAAGAGGAGGATTTTGCTTTGTTGGGCAAGGCTGAAAAAGATGTGACGTAAGTAGATGCTAAATTACTGTACGCAAGTCTTATTTAAAACATAATTATAAGTAAATACACTTTTAAACTCACTCCTTTCTTATTTACACGAGGATAAGGTTAATTCCCTTGCAGGTCGGATAAAAGAGCATTTACTATACAATATTTAAAATAAAATATTAACCATCTGACAAGCAAACATGGTAAAATAACGTACATTCTTATGCTTGAAAAACTTCTTCGCTTGCTATACCAAAACAGCACCCAGTACCATCTAAAGCAATTATTGGCTATACACGAAAGGGTCTGGTTATTCTAAGGCAGCCAGGAAGTTCGCTTCGGTGAAAGGCTTTATTGACATTCAAATTATGGACGCGCCGAGAAAACGTCAGACGCACTTATAACTGAGAACAAGAGACAGAAAAAATAGGCCTACCATCCGGTACGGAGCAAGCACCCTTGTGAGAGGCTGGTTATAACGTAGTTAAGGAAAGACGAGGTTATGAACCCTCAAACTTTTCTAAAGGTCCAAGCGGCAGCCGGAACAAAAGGCGCCTGTCAAGTAAGATGTGAAACAGCCGTTCAGACCTACAAAGTAACTTCCAATATAACAAAAAGTGTCTCTGGACGCGTTAAGTTGAATGCCATGATTCAAAAATCGATTTAATTAGTTTGGGCCCTCTTCGTTTGAAGTGTAATGGATGAAAATAGCCACAGAGTTATTTCTTTAGCTTGAAATGCTACGAGCATCAAAGCTTGTAATTTACGCACACAAAGGTCTAATTAAAATTGCTGAGGCTGACTTACTTTCATTTAGGGTAGAAGGGAGTCAATCCAACGAATTTGAAGCGTCTATGTTTACACACTGGTACCTTCAGTAAATAGCCTTTCAAATTTCCTAGCGTACCATTCACGTAGTTACGTTAGAAATTGACACAGAGCCTTTGACGCCTGCTAAAGGTAAATCAGCCCCAATAAGCTTCAATTGGCAAATTTAAGCGGGAACGCAGAACTTTCGGTTTACAGTAATACACAAAGGTTCCGCATACGCACAAACACAATGACAAAGATGCAGAAATAAAATGTCCCCCTTCTTTCACTTCGTACATGCTTATATAATTCGCAGAACACGCAACGTTCCCCCTTCACAGGTTAAGCTGAAAAATCGTACAATATCGTGCGAGGTGGGACCACTTACAGTTATAACCATATTAACAGAAGCAACCGGAAAGTCAGTCGAGGTGTTTCAACCACATTACGTTATTCCAACGACTTTTCCCCAACCGTACCTGGTTATAGCACTAATCCGAGTTATAAAGAGTTCTTGACATTACACGAAAATGATCTTACTTTTTACCGAAAACAGAACAGCGGACATGTTCTTCGTAAAAAAATAAAATAAATATTAATTAAAAATAAAACAAATAAAATAAAAAAAATAAATAAAATGAAAACAAATAAATATTAATTAACAAACAAAAAAATAAATAAAAAAATAAAAATAAAAAATAAAATGAAAACAAATAAACATTAAATCAAGGAACAAGCTTTCTTCCAAGAAGACTTTGTCAGAAACCATTTCATGAAGACCAATGAACGCTAAAATAAAAGTAATTCTTGGTCTGAATATGCTTTCAAGTTTTTGGAAGATATAACTTTTCCCTTTGACGTGTTTTGCTTACAACTACGGCTCGGGCCACGGGGTTTTGCTTTTTGTTTTTGAATGGTAACAAAATGCATTTTTTATTAGGAGTTTCTAGTTGGGCAACGCAACTATTACAAGATAAGGCTAGGACAGTGTTGAAAGCAGCCGTTTCATTTCAAGAGCATTCTGTGGCATTTTCTTAAGAGGAACGAATCAAAGTTGCTGACGAACCCAAGTAAGAGCTCTAGAAGCTTCCACTTATCTGGTTTCCAATGTTTAGAAAATTTGCTTGGGAGCTTTTCCCTCGCCGATACATTTGTCTGATAGCAACACACTTTTCGGTAGATCCCAGTTACGAAAAAGAAAATCGTGAACAAAATAAGCCAAAATGAACACCCAAAGATGTCAGGGCTAAAGCCGTCTAACTAAAAAAGAAAACTGTCTCCTAGTGCCACTTTTTACACTATCGATCTTTACAGACAGCAATCCTGAAGTCCTAGTTGCTCCTATTCCGTATGACCCAAAGAAATGCCACGTCTAACGGCCGTTGATTTATTAGATAAGAATTTTCATGGCTGCTTTGCCATGCTTCGGTAATTTCCACAGTCAATTTAAAAGTAAAAATGGAGAAAAAGATTACGTCCCTTTGCTATTGCTCACTAATAACCATCCCTAGCACTTTTTATGGAAGTACAAGTTCACTGTTTCGTATCCCAAAGAAGCGTTCCAGTTCACTAGCTAATTCGGTTATAAAGGAAAACTCCCATCTTTATGTTCCTTGTGGCCTATGGAAGAATGACAAACTATGTATATGACGTGAAAAAAAATATTAAGCAGTTAAGTTAATCCGTTTTTAAAATAAAAGATATAATATGAATCTTGACAGCACGTACAATGTAATTTTTTAATAAATAATTGCAAAATAGGTATTAACACTAAGCTATTGTCCAAGGGCTTCCGAAAAGCATTTCTTAAGCAATCGTAGGTCCAGATTTTGTCATTAGGTCAATCATAGGTCCAGATTTTGGTAAAACAAAACACCACGCCCTTATTATCAATGAGGATCTAGAATGTTCCAGAATCTACAATTTGAATTTTTTTTAGTGAATTATAGGTACTGAAATCATCTACGCCTTTTAGGTTACAAATGGTCAAACACTGTGGTAAGTAGGCGAAACTGCACAATTTCCACTTTTTATAATGGTAAATAAATTTATTTATCCTAATGAGTTCATTTTTTTGCATGTAGGAAATTAGTCGTTCAGTTATATAGTGATTTTTTAAATATTTTTTTCCCCTACTCCATCTACTCTTAAAATATCCCTTCACTCTCTCTAGCGTATGAAATCGTCCTGATCGCGGCAGATAATCGTCATCAAACAAAGATGGTAAAGTTGTCGTGGTCTTAAAGTATTGGATTCACCCATTGAAATGCGACATGTAACGATCAAAGTCTTTGCATAATAAGTTCGATAAAAGCTTGCATTTACAAAATCCGTTGCATGTACATTTGAGACATTTAGACATGCAACAAATCTTCTACCAAAGTTTGGAAACGATACAAAACACCTGGTAATGTCCTCGAACCAGTTGTCATAGTTACAAGTTATCAAGTACATTAACAAAACAGCTATTTGCCCCATAAACAAAACAGCTATTTGCTCTGCGTTACGGACGTACTTCAAATTTACAAATTTTATTTTTCTCTTACCACAAGTTCTAAAACCATCTCGAATATAAGCCATTTAGGAAACTCCACACAGAAGAAATTGCTCGATGCTATCACTGCCCCCCAGTGGTTCATACATATTTTCTATCTAATCAGTTTAGACAAAAGACCTTACAAGAAACTTCTGAAAAAAATTGCGAAACATGATAAAATAACAATATTTAAAAAATGAGACTTTTTTAACATCGATTCATAATTGCTTGTTTACGAGTGTTTATCAGAAACGCACAATAAGCACAGTGCTCATATGTGTAATAGCAATTTCCTGGCAAACAAACAGCAAAATATATTAAGAGCAATAAATTAAAATTAATTCACAACAAAAGTTTTACTATGCAGACATTTCGAAAGGCAGGGTTTAATACTGTCGGAAGCGCGGACACAATTGCACACCATCTGGGAAGTGTGCAATACTGCATATGCTTCTGGCGCAACTTACCCTGGCTACGCACCCGGGAATGGGATTACAAAGATAAATTGTTTTGCTATGAACCCATGAGTAACTGCCTCTTGCTTTTTTTCCAGATCAAATTTGCGTCTTTCTGTTTGTTCCACCGTCTCAAGGGAGTTATATGACTACGTTACAGGACACACAATTTTGTACAGGAACAAACGCTCTTTCAGCCTGCTAACAAGAACATAGACAAGCAAGAGAGAGAAATACCTTGCATAAAGTGTCTCTTGAGTAAAAGCCAGGTTTGCTCTCGCGGAGTTATCGGGGGGAATGCTTATGAGGTTCTGAGGTCGTTATAGCAACGTTAATCTAAATGTCAGGGAACATTAGCCCTCCGATCCCTCCTTAACCCCCACTCTTAATCACAAAGAGCGCGTTTAGAGTTATTTCTCTTGTTTAGTCATATGGGTAATGACGGGTGTCATTTGCTTTCGCTACAAACACCCCCTTTCTTTCCCCTGAAGGTCATATACGAACTGTTCAGGCTTTACGGAGTGTCTCACTTTCGAATAGGGGTGATGAACACTGCACGAGACAAACCCCAAATTGCTATGGGCAAGAAATCAACACCCAATTTTTGCAACATTCTTACTACGTAGTGAGGGACGTGTTTTTGGTAGTCGGTGACCAAGAGCTCAGAAAACAGTACTATTGCCAGTTTTTTTTCTACATGTAGATTTTAAGGCGGTTAACCAAAAATAAATAAATAATAAATTAATTAAAATATTATTATTATTATTATTATTATTAATAATAATAATAGCAATAAAACTACTACTATTACAAATAATAATAAATAAATAAATAAATAAAAATAATAAAAAAGGTTAACAGTACTGCTCTGTAACTCGAAGAGTTACCTCTTACTGGACTTTTACGCTTACACTGTACATGGCCCGTGAAAAGATACACGATGTACGTTAAATGTCTTGGCGTAAGTGTTTTGGTGGGTATACGGGCAAGTCTATTAGGATAAGTGTAGCTAAAGGCTTTCCATATGGGGTTATACCTCATAGTAGGCTAATATAATTATAATTTAATTATTCCTTATTTCAGTGGAACCATTTTTTCATTTTTTTGTTTGTTTCGTCGGCGTAAGCTTTGCTCGTTGCCGTTCATCGTTTCGTTTCAATAGTTGTTGATGTAAATAGTAAAACAGTTTTTCAATTTGTTGTCCAAATGCCCTATTTTTCTGATAAGGTAGATGAAGGTAAGTGTATGCAGCTTAAGCTTTCCTTAAGACGTGTTAGCTCCCGGTACCTTAATAGTTTTTTTTTTAACAAAATTATTTTTTGTTTCAGTTTTCTTGCGGAGTCCACTTTTTCATAGAAAAGAAAGACCCTATAAAGATGTGTAAATGGTGCGTGTTAATAGGTTAAGACAGAAAACATCTGAGGTTAATAGGAAAAGCACTGCGCGAAAGTGGTTCGTGACTTACGATGCAAGTCGATTTGGACGCTAGCAATTACTGCTTCCGTCCAATTGGCATTCCGTGCTTCGCAGCGAAGCCGCCCGTGAAGATGATGTCTTTCCAGTCTGTGGAGAATTAGCGTATTCTGGACCACTCCGGTGAAGGTTCCTTCATACGATTGATCCAACAATTCAGATTCCATCCACCAAGTTACTTCAGGAGCAGGACGACCTTTTTATACAAAGAAAAATGGGCCAAAATAATAAGAAATATGCTAATTCCCAAAGAAAACAATCTTGTTTTACAGGCGCGTAATGTTTGCTGTTTTTTCTTGACTAGATTTTCAAGCGAAGCAATACTAGTTTCCTAGCCAAAACTCACTAGCTCCACGCAAGTCAACTGTAAACTTGTAACCACACATTTTTGAGATAAGAGTGCATCACAAAGAGGCTCAATGCTTTAGACCACCTAGCACATTTTGGAGTTCTAAGCAGTCTTTTATATCATCCATTTTTTTCTTAGACGCTTTGCATACATATCGTAATACATATCGATCCTGTCATGGCCTTGGCCATACTTTCGCTGAAGTTCGGCAGAGTCGACGATCAGTTCGCGGAAGAAGGGATTGCGTTACTGCAAGTATGGCAGAACCGAAAAGTGTGAAAAGGCGCTCGCGAGAGTTACTTTACCCATCACTCAACGTCATTGTAAAACCGTGTGATTTCCTGGCCTCGACAGTCGCTACACACATAAGATCACTCTGTAGTTCGTAAATCCATTATTCTTCAAGGAAAAGCCTGCCCAAAAGTTGCCAACATCGCTGCTAGACATTAAATACCTATCTACGATAGAAACACACGGACACCTGCGAGCTATAACTTCATTTTATAAACGCCTTCGTCGTAATGTTAACCTGTACTCGTACTACCTGAACGTAACATTACAAAGCATGAGGTTAATAACGCTAAGATTTGGTAGATGCATCAATAATAACGCTATTGCTACGAGAAGTTTTTCCATTTGCGGAGCCAATGCAAACCCAAAACACATCACGAACTGGATTTGCGATTTTCTGTCATTAAATAAAATTTTCTGTGTACAATATTTTTTCATAAGAAATGGAAACGCAGCGCAAGTTATGATAATTACTTTTGTTAAGACTTTTTTGTGTGCATGTTAATTTAATATTTTCGTTCATTAAATGAACTTTACGCAAACTATGCTAAATATCACAATTTATTAACACTAGTTGGTTAATATGAGAATTATTTCAGTATAAGTATAATGTTTTAGTTCACACGGTAACTTTTACAGTCGCACGAACACATTTTTCCGAAAAACTAATTTTCTCGTATACTAATTTTCATAAGATTCAGTGATTCGTTCAATCAGGGAGATAGAGCTGCGTCTTGATTTTGGGCCTAACACACAAGGGATTAATTCAATGTCTTTGTTTTCTTCCACCATGAAGTTACTAATATCTTTTCTACCGTTTTCTGAAAGACAATCAAGACACAAACTCCCTAATAACCGTTACTAAGGAACAAGCTTTTCTCGCTGGATAGTTAGCGAAAGAAGATTTGGGTTTCAGTGAGCTTTCTTTAATCTGATGAGTTCATTAGACGAGATTCCGTCAAGGGTAAAAGAAGTCTTAAGTTCGGGAAAAGAACGCAATCCTAGTGATAGATTTGAAAGATAACGCCTTTGCCAACCGTCGTTTCAAAGAAGCACGGGGAAAAAGCTGGATTCGCGTAAAAAACGCTTACTTTGCGTCACACGTTCTTGGTCAGTGAAAGATAACTTGGTGTGACGAGAAAGTTGCCACATTGTTGCAAAATTTCGAACCGCTTCTACTTCCCACGTGTAACTCGCACGAAACGTGTGCTGAGTAACAATAATGTCCTAAGCTTGAAGTTGTTGAAAAAAACTGAATCTGCACGGCAAAAGCCAACTGGGAGATGAAGCAAATTTCCCCGAGTACGAAGTAGGATTTTTTTTTCTTATTTGAAGAAGTAAAAGTGTACCAGAGTAATTCCATATGGTTCTCATCTGTAAATGAAAAACTTTCCAAACTCTTCCTATTCTGTGACTCGCAAGCAAAGTCGTTGAAATTTTCTGTGTGTATGTGTGTGTGCTTGGTGAAGGGAGATCTTGACGGTGACTCTCCAGAGAACAACTTGGGAAGTCGTCAACATTTCTGCAGAAATGGTACAAGGGGCACAGGAGAGCAAGTAATCACTGCTTTTTTCCTCTCTCTCTCTCTTCCTCCAAAGTTTCCTCTACTTCATCTAAGCCCTTTCCCATACATAACAAACTAGCTTCTGCATAAACAAGCAAGTTCTATTTACCCTTTCGTCAAAATTTTGCCCTGTAATCGGATTTTATTAAGTATGAACAATACTGGAGTTCTGGAATAAAACAGAATCCTCTACCATGTGTAACACAGCCGTGGAATACATGAATGCAGCTATTATAATATACGCGTATACAGCTAGCTCTCGCTGAACAGCATTAATCGCTATGTACGCTAAGACTCCAGCATAGAAAACTTCGTGCATCGGGAAACAATAGTTTTTACGACGATCAAAATTGAAAAGGGTGGATCAAAAAGTATTTACATATCGCTTTTCTTTACCTAGATCAATAAAAAATGAACATAAAATATTTGCATCCCATCGAATGAAGGGTAATTTCTTGGCATCACGGGTGCATTTTTCTAAGATGCTGCACATTTTCGCTCATTTTGGAGATAACTTTTCTCCGATGCTCGTGTTACGACTTATGTGCACCATTTGCTCGTATTTGCACATTATGCATTGAAAAGCCTAAATCTCGTTCACTAATCTACGACTTAGAGCTCGTTCTCGAAAATTTCTTTGATTGCAATTTTTTCCTATTAAGTTTTACTATGGGTGTTCCAGACGTCGTTCACCAATGGCGAAAGAGGTAAACTGGTCGACTTCGTAATGAAGAAAAAATCGGGAAAAAATATACTGAGGAAAGAATATACAAGGAATTTCCACGGCATTCCTTAACTTATAAACAAATTACTTTAAGGAAAAAAAATGACGAAACACTGAGTCAAGGGTCTACACTGCACACGACTCGCGGATACTTTTGGCCCTACCTTAATGGGCAAGTCATGGGTATCCTTTGGAGAAACGAAGCTGAGTTGTATTCAAATAATCGAGTTTTCTCAAAGTTTGCAAACTTTCTCTTCCGAGAAACTGCAAAAGGATATAAAATGTCTTTTAGTATACCGTATTTACTCCATACCTCCGTAAAAAACTAGGCAACGCGATATGACTTGTTAAAATCTTTCTTTTCACAAGAATGAAAATAAGGATCGCACAAAGAAAACATTACTTTTCTATTTGCTTGGTTATGCTTGCTTGGCAAAACAGGTTTCTTGGTTATAACAGAAGGTTTATGCAATTAAAGGCAGCATATAGAAGAGTTTCACTACAGTGGATCCCACTTGAGCGCTACGGTGCACCTAAGGATCTTATGGGCGAATAACACAGAAGAAGACGCGGACCATATCGCGCAATCAGGTCGATGTTTTAGAACAACTTTCTGACAGTAATGTAAAATGGCGCCAAAGCTGGTTCAAATCGAAGAGTACTCTTCAAAATATTGCTTTACGAATTTGCAAAATAGGACTAAATTTTAGTATTTGTTTAAAAATATAATTGCAAGTTCTTCGGTTTGCTCTAGATTATTTTTAAGCGATTTTTTAAAAAGGAAAACAGTATTAAAATCAGACAACTAATTTTTCAGTTAGGACCCGCCTGGTTTTTGCCAATTTCCGTTCCCTTAACGTAAACACAATTGATATCGTAGGGACGCAATGGAAAAATACCAGCACAGCGGAACATAGCTCTCAAATAGCGGTGCAACCGAAACAAGGATTGAGAGTAAACTCCTACGAAAATTGGTAGATATTACACGAAAGTTTTTTTTTTTAACTGATACTGGATTGAGCTAAGTTTTTCGCCGTACAAAGGTACGTTTTGCTCGCATAAGAGTAAATTTATTTGTCGAGCACGGTGGGACGCCAGTTTCTGAACGAATTATAGATAAAAGAGGACTTATATTGGAACATTACCTCCAATGGCGACGCAGGTTAGGAATAACGAAGCTCCTTCGTCATACGGTCCAACAACAGATGTAACTTCTCGACCTGTCTCGTCAATGATCTTGGGTTTTTGGGATGGCACTGAAAAGAAATGTGAGAAAGATCCACTATTATTTCTTGACGCATTTTTCTTTCTTTATTCTAATGCAACAAAGGCTTTCAGTTATTACGCTTACCGGTACAACATGTTATTTTCTTATATTTTTCAATTCGTAAATTTCGCTCCGTATTCTTAACACATTTCTTGGACATGTAAAATGAAAATTACGACAATATTTCTTGTCGGTTAGCTTTCTTTCTATGCTGATAAGTTACCAAAGAGTGTCAAGATTTTCACGCTCTCACGTACACTCTCTCACAAAGGGTTCCTGTGTCCTTAACTGCAGTTCAACAATTCCAATTCCCACGCACGATGTCTGAAAAATGCTCTTAAAACTAATTAACAAGACTCGCCCATCCCTTATGTCTGAATGTTAGTATTCACTAGCTTTGATCATATCTTTGCGCAGTAAAAACGCATATCAGAAAAAAAATACTGTTTTAAAATTCCGTTTCACTCTTCATACAAACTGAAGCTGAGCATCCCGCGTGCTGTGAGCTTTCAAACTGCGATCTGCACGTGCACGGACGTCTAAACGTCGAACTTATGAACGTAAGGAAAGCAATGTGCCATTTCGAGTTTAGACTTTAATATTAGTGAACCTTCCTGGCATTACATATAAAGAGCACTAAAAACCTGCAACATTTAGAAAAAGTTTCAAATCTTTTCATTTTTTTCCCTCAGAGTTAGCAACTGAGAGTGCGAGAGTGCGAGAGTGGCGCTCACAGAACTTAGTAGCGTCTTCTGTCACCGCGAAAATTGAATCATGAGCAAGAGCTCCGCGACGCTGACCTAAAAACGCTTTGATGGAATCGCCCTGCCCGGCTTTCAAAGACTGGTGGGAATATGAACAAAACACACAAACACAACACACTAAAAGGCTTGTGACCAACTTAAGGGCTCTTTGGCAAGCGTCCTCCATTGCATTTTTACAACAATCTCCTTGAGCCCTCGCTATCCCTCCCGCCTTCAGTTTATCCCCTTTTACTTTTTTTTTGGCTTTAGGGCTACTTAGGGCTCTTTCTTCCCAACCACCTCCTAAAAGAAGAAATGGAACCAATGAAGCACGGGCCACCAAAAACAGACGGTTATTCTCGTATATAAGAATGCTCGGACACAGCCGCTTTCTTATAACACCTACTAGCACTGTATTGCTTTCTTTTGATGTCTAATTTTGCACTAATGCTTCGTACATGCGAACAGAACTTTGCCAGGACAGTCGAGCTTTTGTGCTCCTAGCTTGATTGTTAGAGAGCATCGAATGCTTGCCGCAAATGGACTCGGGACATAAGCTGCTTGAAGCATTCAGGAAAAGGGTTGGAGTTAAGTTGCTTACTGTATTCCAGTAAATAATAATAATAATAATAAAATAATAATAATTTAACAAAAATAGCGAGCAATATTACGTATAGCACATAACAGAGTGATCTAAAATTTAGACGTTCGATCCGTTTGCAATATAGTATATAATGGTCAAAAGTGTATACTCAGTTCAACTTTATCGCGTTTCGCGCAGTTAAATTTGCATAGTGGACGGCAACTCAAGGCGTATGTATGACGGTAGCATTGACGAGCAATGCTTGCGTGACTACGAACGAAATGCCAATCGACTCGTAACATGAACACCTGGACACGAAGGAGGCGAAGGGTGTAGCACCTTACAGTGCACACCGGAAAAGCGTCAACAATTCTCTGACCATCCCAAAATTCTCAGATTTTATTTTCCCAGACAATGTCCTTTCGTAATCTACCACTCAATGAACGATTAAAGGCTACACTGACCCTGGTTACATGACAGCTGGTACGAAAGCAAAACCTCAAGGGTAGGCTTGACAGACAGGAGAACATACGAGGCTTAACGGCAAGCTTGTGTGTTGTAGGCTCCTACTTACGCTGATTGTATTCACGCTCATTTTGCTTTAGCTGCGACTAAAAGGATGTAAGCTTCTCCCTACTGTACCGTATACGTCACTCTCATTCGGATTTATGGCGTTTAAACTATAGATGAAGTCAAGGCAGCCGGATTAATGCTATGGTTGCCAAATACTTCTTTAATCGAATAAATTAACGCCTATGAGACTATAATTGTGAAAATAAATAAAAAATCATTCCCTCTTTTCTCAAGAGAAGTGAACTGACTGAAATATAATTAAGGCACGGTTTCTTAATTTTTTAATATTTAATCCACAGTTTCGATTACAGAAACCAGGAAAGGCAAATATTATATTAAAGAGGTTATTTACAGTCAGCGCTTACAGAAATACTTCAATCAAACGTCAATAATTAGAGCCTTCGTTGGAATACAGGAGTAAATCTATGGAATCTATGCTGGGGAAAAGGAAGGGAGGATTTAAGGGGGAAGTGAAGCATCTCTTGTAAAAATCCTGGCTCGTACACACACAAAAAAAGGAAAAATAATTTCTGCAGACTGTAACATAACTCACCAAGCTACAGTGGTAAAAAATGACCGACGCTGACGCCATTCACACTATCTAGACACCTTACCCCACACCCTTACCGGCACTTAAACCGCCTAAAGGCTCCTTTGGGAGGTGTTGACTTGACGCCAGTTCAATTTGATGACGTGCGTATTGAAAAGAGATTACGAATAACAGTTTTCACGGACTTCCGTATACTTTAACACGGCAAACAAATGGTCATTCAGCTACACGGAATATTTTAATATAGATTTTATTTTAAATAATTACAGAAAAACAAAGCCGGTCGAATTTGCCTCTAAGAATTTTATGGTCCTTTCGTCATAAGTACTATACAGTCCTGTAAGGCCATACTGATTGTCAGCTTTTGATACTATCTTTTTTTTTCGTGTCATTCATGACAGGTATCTGAGTTTTCACCAAACCATAGGCAATTTTATTAGTTCTGCCCATTTGGGGGATTTGCAGGTTTCCACAGACCCGAACTGATTTGCAAAATCAATTTTCCCTTCACCGTTGAATTAAGGTATCTACACACGTGCTTTCTACTCACCCGGCAAGTAAGAAGAACGTGCGCTGCCGTACTGTCAACATAACGCAAAACGAGAAAGACTTATCGAATTATTATTTGAAACCTGTTCTATACTGTACTGCAAAAAATTCCGCGACGTTTACCAGTATTTTCACTTTTGCGTGCAGGTAATCATAATGATTTCATAGAGATGTTGATGCAGACGATTTACGTTAATATTTAATGAACTGATGTTGACAACCTCTTCTATCCGATAACTCGGGTTGAAAACTCGCGGCAATTTTAAAATGTCAAGGGAACCTTTTCAGGTGCAACCGCTTTCTTACATTTATGAGGAATATTAGCTAGTAATAGATATCACAACTTACGAATGCACAAGTGTCAGATTGAAGCACCAATGTACTGGCTTACGTATTCCTTCATCGGTGCACTTTCTGGTCAATAAAGAAATAGCTCTTCGTGAAACTAAATTTGTTCGCGTGATTTCCTAACTTACTGTTCCACCTTCTTTGTTGAGCTACAGAAATTTTCAAAAGACCCATTTCTTGTGACTTTAGGGGGTGAAAATAAACATGAGAAAACTTGGAAAGAAGGTTCAATAAAAGAACACCTGAACTTTATCTACCATCAAAATAACACAAATACAGAGCGCCGAGACAACAGTGAATTCCTTCGGCAATACCAAAGAAACCAGTTTTGTCAATAGAAACCAACCCCAACACGCAACAATTTTTTTCCTTAAAAAATATTGTTTTCTAATAACACATTTTCTTATATCGAATTATTCGACAAGTTATTTGCTAATGAACTACTTTACTGAATTCAATATTTCTTTATCAATAATAACAATGAGAACATGTTTTAATGATTTGAAGAGTTTATGTAACTGAAGAAAATAAATTACACAATTGTATTTTGAATATTACATTGGCTTTCAAGTTTTCTCCAGAAATTGGTCTACTTCCTGTCGATATTTGAACTTTTTTTTTTTAATAGGACAGACAAATTACGCAGTTTGTGTCACACGAAAGAAACAAATAAGGAATCACTCGACTGTAAGACGTTCAACAGAACCGATATGAAACTTCCGTGAAGCTCAGGGTGGGAGTTTTCATCATTTCTACCGAACGCGACATGACTTTCTCCCTCAACTCACATAAACCTTTCCACTTGAAATCAGATCTCGCATGGTATGGCAAAACATACGGGAGTTTGATCGTAAACACGGACACACGCGCCCAACGTGACGTTGGAGGAATCAAAGACGACAATAAAGATAATGGCAGATCAAGTTCAGACGGTAGAAAAATGCCATGGTAAGCTAATATAAACTTTGTCAAGGCTTCGAGTTCTTAGATGAGTTAAGCACTTTTACGTAATCTGAAAGTGCAGCTCAGAACCTTTCCCTGTTTTCTTTTCCTTTCTTTTTCCCTTAAGTTTACATTATTTTATTTTTCCATTTTCCGGAGCATATTTCTTACTCGATTCTCATCTCTCTAACCTCTTTAAGATGGTTGAATGTGGAAAAATACAAAGAGCTACACAGACGAGAACACGAAGTGGCGTCTGTAAACGAGGAACGAGCAAAGCTCTGGGGATCAAAGAAATCTTGGTAGCAAACTTGTAAGAAGTCATTTCTTTGACTACTTTCCACCCAATTACAGAATAGTCTAACTTTTCAACAAAAACTTTACTTCCGCCTGTTTGGCTCTCTTCATTGAAACTTTTAAGATTGCTAGGAGACTGACAAATTATACACCAAATAACGACTAAGAATCCTACCAAGCCCTGATAGTTGTTATTTCTTCAATTCTATCATCCTTGCCACATTTTTCATGCTCAGCTTATCTCATCAACGTATTGCTATCTATTAGAACGACACAAATCGTGGCTCGACTCCAGGAGTAAACCATTGACTTAGAATAGTCTTCTGTATATGGCTTAGCTGAGAAAATACTGTTCTACCAACATTTTTTTAATGTTTAAATTCTTAGACTTCTCTAAAATTATCGGATAAAATTATCCAATTTTTAAATAATTAATAAGTTACACAGCTGCTTAAGGTTATTTACACATGTGAAGTAACGCATTTACCAGGTTTTCAACTATGTTTATACTTTATATTCGTTGTTGGAAAAAAATGTAAAAACTTTTGCTTATAATACTTTTTTTTGTACAAACACTTGAAGAATGTTATTTCCCTAAAATGTTGCTATTTTATAAGAGAATGTCTCAAAAAGCTGCAGTCTTGATCAAGTTTGTTTTGGATCATTGGTAGTTAAAGCATTCTTTTTAGTGCGAGAGTATCACATTCAACAAAATATTTTATAAAATTCTCAGAACAACTTCGGCAATTGCAATTAAACAAGTTTCAGAACGACCTGAAGCAAAATTATTCTTGCCAACATAAAGTTAATGCAATTACTGCTCCGAAAACTTGGCGAATATTGGTAATTATACATTGAGACAATCCAACTCCGCAGTCACGCATTCATTATTTTTTAATTTTGTTTTTTTTTTCCTCGCTAACTTTTTATTGTCAGCCATAAAGGTAAGACGAGTAAAAAAGTAATGAAACAGTAAGCAAATGCCCAAGATTGGAAATTGCATTCACGTACTATGGGTACAGTTATATGTTCGATGATGTTATTTCAACCGAATCTTCCAATCCGATCGTTGGATCGGCGGCAAATTACCGGTAAGCTATTCTAGAAGATTTTATCGATACTTACTGAAAGCTCCATTTACAGACCACTGTTTGTCCATCTCTTCCATTTCCGGTTCGAAAGAGGTACACTTGAAGTGAAAAGGAAGCAATAACTACCAGTGATCCATAACACAGTTGTGGAGCGCAACTTAACGGAAATAACCCCTATGAATCTTCAGTCCACGGACATATTGCCGGAAAAAGTACTTGTCGCTCGGAGTCGCAGTTATCCGTTACCGAGATGAAAGCATGGTACTTGCACAACCACAAATTGTCCAGAAATAAATCAAGAAATCTTCTAGTAATCATCAATCAGTCTTAGTACGATGCTTAATGTACTAAGTACTTGGAAATACACGTATTAAAGTACTTTTATTTCCAAGAAATATAAATAAATGCTATACAATTATTTACAAAATAACATTAGTAAATATTTCTGTAGATATATAAAATATAGTTTTTAGTAAATATTGTAATATTTATTTAATTTTACACTTAGTACATGCATTTTAAAAAATTTGATTAATATGAAGCCTTTTTTCAAAATTTTGCTAACGGTCAAATCAGGAATCTTGTTGGATTGATTCTCATTTGTCTATTGTTTCAGATGTAATCGGCATTATTTTCAATAAGCAAGGCTAGTTATTATATTGACTACTTATTATTATATATATTGTATTGGATCTTCGAATTAAGTATACCAGTTTTCGAAGACACGTTCTGGTGCTTAATGTCTTTGGATATTTTACTTGCACTGTAAAAAACACCATATTGTTGTGAATGCGTGAGTACCTTTCGTTAAGGTCGTTTCCAAAGTAGGCTGACTGGCTGAAAGTGACAATGAATATCTAATCCGTCGAACAAAACAGCAAAGAATGGGGGGAGGGGTGCGCAGGTGTTTGAAAGACATTTCAAGCACTTATAGGCACTTACAATCTTTTTTGTAGGGTACACTTACTTCCCAAATTGCTCTAAGAAAGACAAACATGCTTCCATGCGAAACGTCTATATACTCCCCACTTTACGAATTTCTGTAGAAGGGAAACAAAAAAGACACACAAAAAATGGGACACTTTCTTACAAGTGATAAACTTCTTTAAGTCATACGAAGAATCTTAAGAGTAATTTATATCATATTGTAACGCCCAGGTCTTACGATTGCTCTTTATTCTCATATATTCTGTCTATTATGACTAATATTTTACCTCGCTGTGTACTGTCCACAAGTTTCGCCCTTGGCTATGTGAAACTGCATTTTTTTTTTTTTTTTTTAAGTGTCAATCTGTGTGGTCTTGCAACTATTGCGGCAAATAGGTCCGTAATATAAGTAAGCCTGGACAAAAAATAATCACTTTAATGTCACAAAATCAGTACCAAAAGGAAACACTTCCTTTGATACGTTGTACAGAAATAATACTCCAGAAACATGTTTACAGAACTGTTTCTCGTCAAATCTTGCTTTAATGCAATTTTACGGAAGGGTATTGGAAAATGACGCTTAAAGGGAGGAGATTTGGCCTAAATTTCCTTTGCATACTCCATGCTAATATCTCGCTGAGCAATGAGAGCTGGCTCTGACAGGTCCCTTGTCTCTATCGATGGCCTACAGAGAGCTCATAAACCAACCTGCCATGGAAAGCTCCGTGACTTAATGACTAATCATTGCTTCCTGCTGCTGGAAGCATTCTACTTCCCACTCAAGTTATGCATGTGCCTTAAGGTGCATATACACAGCACAGGATTTAGAACTTTGCGTGCCTTTTGTGTCATTACTAATCTCTTCTATTACCTTACACCGGACAGGCATTAAATCAAACTCGTAAGTTATAGTATCATTCACATGCACTATCATGCAACCACAAGCCTACTTACAAGATTACACTATGGCCGCAAATGCACGATGATGTAAAACATTGACATTAACTAACTTGTGCACCACTCCCCCTACCCCAAAGAGGGAGACGATTATTTAATCTTTCTTTTCCATTGAAATTAATTTTAAGGGAACATAGCTTCCGTGATAATATCGCTCTGTCTTTATTTAATTTTGGACAGTGCAACTAGGGATGAGGAACATATTGTTTCTTCATTGCTCGTCAGGAACATACCTTGTGGTTGCCCAACTTGCTTATTTTATAATGAAGAGATAGGAGAACGCTCATCAGTAAAAAAGAAAAAGAAAAAAAAAGAAACCCTGCCGTGTACGATGGGTATTCTACTGTTCTTGGGGAATGAAAACTTCAAACACAGACAGAAAAGAATATTGCGCCTGTGGGAAAATAAGTGACAAAATTTGGACACAGGGTAATTAAGGCAAAAGTTGCGAACTTCGGATACATACTGTAAAGAACAGCTGTGAAAATCAATGAGCCCAGTTATAGGCTTCGGCCTACACTGTTTATAATGAAAAAAAATATGTAAAAAATAAAGCAACGAAAGTAATGAGCACAGATTATATGTGGAAAATATATTAAAAGCAAGCACGAATTACGGAAAAATGAACATAAAACCGGTTCCGGCAATTTAATCCTAAAATAAATACTTAAAACGAGCAAAGAGCGAATAAAGTTCTACTTTTCAATATTATATTTATTTTAAACACTAACAAATCCTAAGAGGATATTTTCACAGTAAATTGTAAGTTCCTGACGCTAGGAACTTACAATTAAAGTAAAGAAGTGTCTTGACTATATTCGTGCTTTACACGAAACGAAAATGGAAAACAGTTGCTAGTCCAAGATATTCTATTTTTCCATTACGTAATGGAAACAGAGGGTCACTTGTCCCATTTCTGCATGAATCAGTGTAGTAGAAAATGAAATAAGGACGAGACTTACCAACGATAGTTAGGTTGACGAGAATGTTCCTGGTGGGCGACCGTCCGAAATCCACTCGGCAGCGATAGAGTCCTTCATCCCGCTCTTCCACTTGGCCGATACTTAACGAAGCGGGTGTCATACTGGATCGAAAGTGAGCCCGGGATCGAAAGTGGAGCTCGTCTGCTCGATGCCTCACGGATTCGGTTAAGACTCGAGCGTCATACCTGGCATGGCACAAAACACAAAGCAAACGCGCTCTTTATATTTGGCCCGTGCATCCATTGATCGCATACGACAGACCAACAATCATACGTTCTTCGATGCGTTGAAAGAGTCAAACTGCAACTTGTTTTTTTAATCCTTTTTTCACGATATACATAAAAAAGTACCCACGGTGACAAAAGTGTAGTTTTGTTCTATTCAGAATAATACGACGAATAATAAAAAAATGAAACAAGTATTCTTTCATGTCTTGAAACCGTTCTATTCGACTACGCTGGCATCCCACCCTTTCACACTCTTTTATCGGCGCTGAAATGTTCAACTTCCACGAAATACTTGCGTAGCTCGAAAGGTGATACTTCACATAAACGAAACTATCCTGGTGCTTTAAACTACGAAAAGTTTCACGTGAAGTGTTAAGTGTGCCACGCTTCAGTGTCTTCGGAGAAAGGAGCAATAGCACGCAAGATATTAGCAGTATTTTCGTATCCTAGGACGATAGGCGAACAGCAAAAAATAGCACACATGGTTCAGTAAATTTAAAAAGTGTTTATAAGAACTTCTTAAGCTATATTGTCACAAGTCGTATACGATATGTTCAGTATGACTAACACTCTGGTGTATAACACAGTATCATGTGTTGGCTATTGTAGAAATCCGATTTTGTTGACCCCGGTTAAGGAAATTCCCGACTATGTCAAGCGACGCGGCGAAAACTTTCTTAACTATTGAATTGGAATTTATATGGAATTTTCTTAACAATTGATAATAAAGTAAACGCACGCACCTGATTTTGTGTTCCGCGAAATCGCATTCACATTACACTGCTCATTTGGCTTTCTCATAAAATAGCATGTTTCATAGTTCGGATGCTTCACAAAAATTGTTCCACACTTACGTCTTATATCATCGACAATAAAACTTTGGATTACGGAATTTATTGCAGTTGATTAAATTTTTACAAAATAGGTAGCATATTTTTGAAAAAGCGCGCCATGTTTTATACATAGCTCAAAAAAATAGTGTTAAAATTTGGACTCAATTTGCACTAGAGCCAGCTTAAAATATTATTTAATGGAATTTAATCACCCCGGAGCTATCAATTGAAAAATAACATAATTCTGATGATTACAACAAACCTTTCAGATTGAATTACGTTTTCTAGAAATAAGGGGTAAAATATTATAGCATAAACGTACCTCGAGGGCATGATACAGAGCACGGTTTTGCCAGCACGGTAGAAATTTGACTTGCGTGCTTTAAAGTTACTAAGTCATTTTCCAAAGAAATCTTGACGACACGCACTACACATAATCATTCAAAACTTTACTGTCCAAGATTTGTCACAATATCATGGAACAGTTTTCGTAAACCTACCTTATCTTGTTATACAATTTACCAGTTGGACTTCGGTTGAATCAGAACATTAATTCCATTTAATGTTAAGATAAGAAATTAAAATTAATGTCACAGTTAATTCAGGCTGGACCATTAGCGTTGAGACGAACACAACAGCTTTGCTTCTTTAATGACTAGCGAGTGCACTTGGAAATAGTTCAATTAATGAGATCACTAAGGAAGGAGAATGGACTGCACGTTGGGCTATTGGTCAAATAAAATAACGTAGTGTTATTATGGTCATCTATTTCACCGTTAGCAGTCTTGCATTAACTAACTCCGAGTTCGACTCTGGAGGCAAGGTGGAAAGGGCGACTCGTCTATAATTCATACGATGGGCCATAGAGGATCGGGTTTTTGAGCAACAGCGCGCTGTGTGCATGTTACTGCAAAGCAAAAGGAGCTCGCTAATCAATAGTGGGCTCACGATTGTCGTCTCATATCAACACTCCTCCAACACAGACCACAGCATACGCTAAGATGCAATTAAGGCACGCGGTCGTGCTTTGGTATGCAGCCCCTACCATTAGATGTGTTAGCCGCAATTACAGAATCTTACCTCAGATCCATAACAAAAACACTCGCCACAAACCCCCACAGCCCCCAACCCAACCAGCTCACGTAAAAAGGTTAACGTTCAAACTCCTTTCTTTATCAATTATTGCACCTTCCAAATGTCACAACAGACCACAAGTACACAACCACAGAACCCACAAAAGAACTCGAGCCCTCTCAGAGAAAAATTCTCCTATGAGCCGCATTTCGTGTTCGAAAAGAGAAAAGAAAAGTTGCTGGGGTAATGTGGGTCCTCCGACATAAGTCAGAAGGCCTGACTCGCCCTGATAACATAGGATGCGGATCGCGGGCGGTTTTGTATTCATGCCGCCAAACAAAATGTATCCCCCTGGGCTTGAATAATTTTTCAAGCAAAAGTCAGCAACTCGTCCACTGTTACCGCAACTACGAAATTTGATTACTGCGGTGCAGGTTTCCCTAGCTTAATTCCGCTTACCTTTCCTCTCAAAATTAAAATGTAAAACAAAGGAACTATTTTTAAGGAAAAAAATCGGTGCAGTTTCAACGAAAATTTTCTTGACTTGACCTTGAAAAGATAGCTGTGCGAAAGAATGCGAATAGAAAGAATTGTCTAAATTATTACAAATCTCTCCAATGAAGGCAAAAACATTAAACATATAAATCATCCATCTAAGTTTTTCGCTGCATTTTTTCAACTCGTATCACTTACTTCTGCCGTTTCTGAAACAATTGCCTTGCTTGTTTTCCGACACGAATGCGTTATATAGAGTGCGACTGTACTCTAAAAATACTTTATTACTTTTTAGTCCTTACGCTGAAGAAATTCCTATCAACTTACACACGTGTTACAATAAAAAAGGCAATATGAAGCTAACAAGCCTAAGCAACGCTTGCTGCGCGGAGTTTTAATGAGTTCAGAACTATACAATTGTGTAAAGGTTGCAAAATCCCCAAAATTTTGTCTCTTTTCGAGTTCATGTGAAGCTATCATTTGCCAGGGCCAAAAACAAGTTACTCCGGTGGCAGTTCCGTGAACAACTTGTGAAAGATGGTGGAAAATAGAGCAGTAATCAAATTCTCCGTGTTTGCATAACACAAATAATGACTAAAGCTCTCAAAGAAGGTCTTTTCAATTCCGAAATCCAATTATCAATTCAATCACGGGGAGCTAGGAGCAAGAGTCAAATGGACCCGAGATATACACCTAATTTCCGCACCAATGACAGCGCCAGATATTCGATAATATGCTACGGCTGCTAGGAGACAGTCCTCTGCTACTCTCACATAGCTTCAAGTACAAAACTACGGACTGAGAATTGAATTCGAAACGTGCGAGTTTGCAGTTCCATGGTAACGTTACAACTTACATTGGTTCCAACTTTGCGACAGAGACGAATCCACCCATAGAAACCCTGGCTTTCCACTCCAGCTTCAAAGTACCGCCTGCTTTCGGATCTTTGAATTCCTGATCTTGACAAGTTGAGATATAGTGCTTTTTTTTCTCTTCTCTTCCACCCCCATACCCCCCCTCTTGAAAATAAAAAGAAATAGCAACTTACCTAAAGTAAAAGATCAAGTCACAAGTCCTTGCATGGCTGAACAGCGAAAGTTCCGAAACCGATCTCCCGGAGTCTTATGTCAGGAATAGTGCCAGCCAATAAAAATGGAGGACTGGAACACAAGAAGCTGTCTAACCTAATGCAATCATTCTGTCTCCTTACCAAAGGATTCGACATCTTTCACTTCCCTGCCATTCTATCCCATTTCTTCCAAAGCGCATTTTATGCAACAACGGCAGTGCTTAACAAAAGAAACTCGTACCTCGACATCACCGTACTCCATACCCTTTTACAGGCAAATTATGTGATGTTTTCGCATCGATTTCGCAAACGTATTTACAATTTTTACAAAAAGTTTCTTTTTGACCTCTAAGTAAAATATAACAATCTAGCAAGTTGTATACATTACTTTACCACAGAACGTCCTCGATATATTTTTGGCGCTGTGGAAAAGTTTGCTAAAACGGGCGACACCAAGAAAGCATACAAAATATTTTTTTTAAATATTTTGTTTGATATTTTATTGATTATTTTTTAAATATTTATTTATTATTTTTTAATATTTATTTAAATTTTTAATTTTTTTAAATATTAAACAATTTTTTTTATTTTCGTTTAATATTTTATTTTTAGCTTTATTTCTCTACTTAACGTGAAAAAGTACGGGCAAATCAGTCCGTACTCGTGCTCAGAATAAATAAGAAATGAAGACCTTCATGACAGTTATTAGATGGTATCAAGACTTACATCGGATGCCTCCACTTTTTTCAAACGCCTACGCGTTACTTTGCAACTTGATAACGAAGCTAAATTACCAGAAGAAAAATGACTTCTGAAGTTTACACAGAAAATATTCGGAGCACGAACTTTTAGACACACATGAACAGAAGTGTAGATCGGGTTACCCCTTTGGGCATTAAAAGCGTCATTTTTGCATTAAAAGCGTAAGTTTTAAAACCGCCATATAGAAAATGCAAAGACATAATTGAAAGCTTATGGTCAAATGAATGTTAGAATTGGCCTACGGGAAAAACCTTTAAGAGAAAACAATCTTGTTCTGTACCAAAAGGAACTGTCGCAAGTTGTAAACTTCCTGGAGCTACTGTACGGTGTAAGAGGCTTATGACCGGGAGACTTTAAAAGGGAAACGGTATTAAAAAGGAGAGTTGTTCTATTCGCGTCAAGTGTCTATAGTTATAATCATATACGCAAAGGATTTTGGCAGTAAGACAATTTTTCGATGTCGCCCGAAACTGTTTTGGCATGAACGCGGTGCAAACTCAAGTGCATTCACGCACTCAAATTAAAGGAAGGAGACTGCCGTTAGCTGTTCAAAGAAGGGGTGTTCTATTTTCGGAAAAGTTGCGACGAAAAATTCAGTTTTTGTTTAATCAATAAATACAACTGTTAATTGTTCGCTGCCATCGTTAACTACCGCTGAAAACCACAGTGCGATGTTTAAACAATCTAAAAGTAGACATTTTTAAAACACATAAATTGTTTGCTCCTTCTCGCTTAACTACAGTGGAAGCCATAAGAGAACCTCAAGTACCGATTGTACAGCGAATTTTATCCTTGCATTAGCCTTGCCTTGCGACGAATTCGAGGTGCAAACAAAATAACCTTATTTATGACAAAAGGTCGATTTACGGTGCACTTTGAAGTAAGGGTATGTGTGTTGTACTATCATCGCCAGGGAGCATATTAACATCGTCCTTTCTTTGAGTAAAAAGTGCAAGTAGGTACTATGAAAAAGTGGGTACTTTTGTGCAAGGCAACACAACTGAACGGAACGGCACAATATTGACGTTTACATCCTACAATATAAGAAAAGGAGATTTCAATAGTATCCGTTCAGATGAATTTAATAAGAAAATAGTACTGAGATTATAATCTGCAAAAGTTTCCAGAAATATGGGAATGTTACACAGTTAATGTAAGTAGTAACAATAGTTATTAATTCTAATTAACCAAAATTCCTTAATAAATATAATAAAACACAACTTTTTTTTACTGATGTAGCTTATAATGCGAAAAAATAGTCATGATTTCTTTACTATCTAAATACGTGTACAATCCATGATCAATAAGCATGACAGAATCCGCTTAACTGAATAGATCTGGAAGTGGAACAACTGTAAATATTTAACAAAATTAATGTATGATAAATAAGTTTGATTTTTCGACTTTGATAGAGTTAAAAACATTTAATCAATTCTAAGGATTTAAGCTTTTTTTATCAAACGAGTAACGTATGAGAATTTTCCAATGTTCCTTCTCTATCGTAACTTGAAAAATGTTCATTTATTTTTTAGAGTAAAACCCCCATGGTTAAGGGCCTGGTTACCTGGACCATAAGCTCAGTACACTATTAAGCGGCTTACTGTCTTATTATTATTATTTGTTTTGTGTGCGTTACCAGTATTCAAACAAATAAACTCCACGGCACTAATGTTAGAAACAAATATCTATAACGAAAGTAAACTTCAAGTTTGATGCTTTAAGAAGGATTGACCTTTATAAGATATGTGCAAACTTAGATTTACGACTGTTTTTGGAGTTACTACTTGCACAACAAAGTCGGAAACCTACCGTAAAACGGAGAGTGGTTTTGGGATGCAATATGTGCTGTAGTAACTTCCTGTTCATTTCCTCTTATCTAGATGACAACCGCACAATGAGCCAAGTTCGCATCCTTAATATTTACTTCCCTGGCGAAAATCAACGCTCGGGGTTACAGCCCGTTCGTCAATGCAAACATATTGCTTGCTATACCCCTTTTAGCTTTGCTGCACAGGTTCACTAAGGTGGAATCAAGAAGCTGAGCCTTCCATATTAAGGCGTCGGGCTTAGAAAGCGCCAAAGACTTTCTCATCAAGAAAATAAGGATCGGTGAGGATTCAGACATTTATTACAAAACGGTGGGATATTGCGGGAGTGTTTTGAACCGAGACATGTCTGCCAAAGCATTATATAAACATCACAACCACGCCTCCTAACCGCTGTTTGAAAGCCTCGGGGGATACACGTATGTGATAACCTACCCAATGTATAGGAACGATAGAACAGTGCACACAAATCCGTTCTTCAACAAGGAAAACTGAGAGAACACTTACGTGTATATGGGAATGTCGGTATCGTTCTTGTACCACAGCACCAGGTATAGGTTATCCAGGGGGGGCGGCGTTATATCACACGGCAATTCCGCCCGAGTTCCCAAAACCACCATGACAGACGCGATTATCGCTGTAAGCGAGCAAAAAGATACAAATCATTATCCACTTCTGTTGTTCCATGTTCCATGATTATGACAGTAAAAGTATAAAACGTTTTAATACTAAATGGTTCAAGCAATGTACAACGTGCAAACACGAAATTGACATTTAAAACTTGAAAATTTCGTCCTAACCTTTAAAAAAGGCCTAAAAAATATAAAGAAATGTATCAGAGCACATTTTTAATCTATAAGTATAACGACAAAATATAACGACAAAAAGGACACGCACCGAACAAACAAAACTAATGGAAACAGCATACTGTCGCACCCAGTTATACTAAACCTTCTGGGAACAGAAAATTATGCTGAATTTCTGAAGTTATATGAAGTTCCTGGACACTTACGTAGCTTGGAACCAGCCCTAGGCTCAATTCGTTTGTAAGCCCCGCACTGCGATGCATTTTGAATTTAAAAGATAATTTAAAGGAGTTAAAGTCGAATCAAAGAACTGAATTTCCGAACTGCACTGGGTTAACGATGAATTTGCCGACGACTGCTAGATACAACCTGACATTTCGTTACAAAAGATTTTTCGTTATAAAATTCCATTACATGTAACGCATTATTTACATGCAAAAACTACAAAATCCCCAAAAAGGAGAAGATTTTCAGTAATTTTAATGTCAAACTAAAATTTGCCAATAGGATTCGTGATCGTACAACGTCACGTTTTCATGTCGTAAAAGACTTAGTTGTTCTCACGTCTTGTCTCCTTTCCTTGTAAGCTGTTCGTATTTCCCCTTAATTATACACGCATTAAAGTGTATTACGTGTTGTAGCTGTCAACTTTTATGCACCTTGCCCGCCTCATTCGCAAAGACGACTGTCAAAGCATCAGGGGCTCCGCGTTTTGCAGACAGCGAACAATAGACCTTGGATGTCTTTTTTGATCCCTTGACCCTACACGCTCGCTACTCCAAGTTTCTGCTCCAATTCCCATACAGAAGCACGCAAATGAAAGGCCACATGAGCCATTCTCCCTGAGTAGCCAGTAGCCACCCTCTCCAAACTGTCCTAGTTCAATCCGCACTATTATGTACAGTGCATCCTAGCGCCATCGATTATTTTGACCTCGGTTTCCACTGCCCGTGCAGTACAGTACACTACATGATGCTTTTAAGCAATACTCAAACTATGGATGTGAAGTAGGACGCTTTTCTCCCTCCCCTCTCTCATATCTTTCCGGAAGTAAAAAAAAAAATAAAAATAAAAGTGCGTTTCACGTCCCCACTCCCTGTTACAAGAGTTACGAGGAATCCTATGGCCCAACCGACCCCCATCTTCAACCTAGGCATAAGTGTCATGCCACGGGATATCACAGACGTAGCACAATTAAGCTTAAATTTATTTAACGACACTATAAAACAACAAACGAATTTTACAGCCAAGTAAGAAAAATTTAAAAATTAAACCACGATAAGAAAACAGTACACTAAACTAAGAACAAATGGGCGAGGCCTTTTTAATTTTAGGACATAAAAAGTGGGTTTTGGAAGTTTTCGAATATGAATTTATAAGTTTCGGCATGTTTAGAGCGACGCATTGCACAAGAGATAGATGAAAGGAGACGCAAGAGCTTTAGGTTACGAACGGCCCTTTCTTGGCCATTTTTGGGATAGCAACTTCTTTTCCCTCCAAATTACATTATTTTTTACAATGACACTTTTTCCCTGCGGAAAATTGACTAACGGCGGAAACATGCGGCAAGCAGCCTTTCGCAAAGACAACAAGAGTCAACTCCGTGGGCCCTGGCTAGTAACAGTTATTAAGCTGATGGCTGGAACTCTTGATCACGTTTCTACACTTGAGTCTTATTTGCTGGCGGATGCTTTGGGTAGTACTTTTTCAGAGTTTTATCAAAAGCTCAGGCTACATGACAAGAAGCGCTCCTCGTTTTTCTCGATATGCACGCGCTTCCCGTTTCAGGTCAGAAATGCAATAAAGTTGGAAAAGGAGACAAATTTCTAGACGAGACTCTCAAGAGTTTGCTCCTCGTGCGCCTTATTTCTTAAAATCCCCGAGAGGAGAAAACAAGTAAAAAGGGTGCACAGAACGTTACAAGATATTTTCCCCCCTTTTTTACGATGCTGATTGAGAAAAAAGGAGAGCACCTTGTTAAACACCTCTTTCACAGATTCACAAGGACCTGAACGAGAGCTTTGCAGATAACCACCCAACGAGGGTGGCAAGCACTTTGAAGACATCTCAAAAAATCGTCCAAGAGTTTTCTTTTCAGCCTTCACCCTTGTGGTGCAGGCTACTACTAGAGCTTTCAACATGGATTTTACGTTTTTTTTACCTCTTCGATAATATAGAAAGTGCCATTGTGCGATAGGGAGGCTTAGCAAAACTCACGAGAGTTTATAGAGCCTACGTCTGAGTTTATATCTGAGAGTTTATAGAGGTTGCAAAATCACTAGCCGTGCCTATTTCTCTAATCAGAAAGAAGTGCCAGATTTCCAACGTGTGTTTACTTTTTTGCAATAAGCCTTCTAAAGATATTTAACATAATTGCTTAGCTACTTCCGTGACTAGCAACTTGATAAACAACCCAACTAGGAAGTCCTTGCTGGGGCCACAATAGCTCCCACTGTTCCCCAGCTGCCAGGGACGCGGCAGACTAATTGTTGCTTAGCAACCGGTCTGTGTTCGCTTCGCAGCAATTTTGCTTCTCGCATTTCCCTAGACCTATTTCCATTACGTTTCGCATTTCTTTATACCCACTGCATAACAGGCGCACACCTTAACAGTAACAGCGTGGCGTTAGCGAACACACAGGCCTTATTAGACGTCACATTAACATACCAAAGTTGAAAAAGCAATGCTGCTTTGTTATTCAGGCCATTTAGCCTATCCTCAAGGGACAAAGTTGCTTTTGGTGCTCAAGAAAGGGAGAAAAATTAATTTTAGAATTTTTTCTTAGAAATGATGCAATTATTCACCAGTTTCTATAGTGACACACATAGATTATTCTACGGAATTGTCTAATAAAAAAGGAATTGTCTAATATCTAAATAAGCTATTAAGGAGTACGTTGAAAAATAATTATAATACAGGAAAAATGTGACGAACAGGTTCGTCTCAAACGTGACGTGTTACACGTTTCCATTTTTTACTCAGTGTTACAACGGTGTAAGGTCTAGGTCAAATGTAACATGGAGGGTAAAGTGAGTTTCCTTAGAAGGAAACGAACCAATAAGTTTATATACTATACACATTTCTTACGTATACTTATCTAATAGTGTTGTATTATTATAGTTAATAGTACAGTTAATAGTTCAACGTTTATTCAATCTACTAAATAGAAATGAATTTCGGGCTGTCATGTGGTAGGGCTTTAAATGTTAAAAAAAATTAACAAGCGTAACATAGCCATCCTGTAATCACGATTTTGAATTCATTTCCAGAGATCGCCATAAACCGTATTTTCACTCTGTTTAGAAAAAAACTTTGTAATATTGGTAAAACTCGCACAGCAACACCCCGCTAGCTTTGTAACTTGTGTAAAATTACTTGGAATGATTAAGATCAAAGCATTAACGCTTTGCTGTTCTCACACTTGACTTGAAAATATCAATGAAAACATGACAACAAACCAATTTTGTCTAAGAAAAGCTGCAAAATAGGATTTTAATACTCATTTAGTTTTTATGAATTTTACGAGAAAATGTTTAGCGCTAGTTAGCGTTAATTACTGCGAACTCGATTTTTTATAGCCCCAAGGTGCCTGCTGTTCAAAAGTTACGTTTTTGTTACAATTGGTCTGCTCTTTATTGTTCAACGAATACTTAATCAGAAGAAAGCGCAATACACCCTGTGTGAAAATTCGATTAAAACGACAGCCAAGGAATTCCTCAATAGTTACACTGTATTGGTCCAGGTATGCCGACCAAAGGACGAAGAAACAAAGGAGGTAGGGATGTGACCAAGAAAGGAAATGTTTGGCATCTCTTTCAGCAGTATACATAGAGCAAGAACTCGGCCATCTTCCTGAAGGCTCCTAGGGCGACTACTTACAAAACAAATGGAAAACAAAAGCTACCTCGTCGAAAATAGTATTAGGCACCATTTTTCCTTGTTTCACTGCTGAAGCAGAGTAAGAGTGTAATTTTAAAGATTAACGCTAATACTAGAGCTCGGATGTCGAAACTGTTACCACAGAGCTGGAAAACCCAGATTTTGCTTTCTTGAAACAAATACTCGTTACATTCTTCTGTGAGCGGAGTGGAAGATTCTTCCATGCTCTAAAAACAATGTGAAAACACGCAAACTTTGTACAAGCCTGGCTGTTTCCGGATTAACTACACTTGATTTTTTAAAGAATCCCTATGCTAAGCATTCAGGTATAATAGTGCAACCACTTTATTGCTAGTCTGACGAACTTTTGTGAATTTCTCCAGTTTCCCATCAGTTGAAATCCCGTATACATGCGCCGAAGGAAACCCCTCGCCAACTGGGCTATTTATTATCGAGTCCGTTTCTTTTTTTCTCTCGAATACGTTCTGGAATGTTTCGTGAGAAATGCTCAATTTTCCTTCCCTTCCACCTTCACTGAACTCCGAGACCATCTTGTTGTCATTCCTAACGTCTTTATATGCAAATTGAGTGAGAAACTGTTTCTTTTTTGACCTCCCCATCGGAAAGTCTCTCTTCTTTAAAGTGGTCTATAAAAACGCATCCCGTTACCAATAAAAAAGATGGAAAAGCCTTTTCACATTAGGAAAAAAATATTGGCAAGCGAGCACGTTCTAGCACTGTTTTGTGGTAATTACGAACTAAGCCTTCGCGTACTTTTTTTGTAAGAAACATTCTGTTTTCTATTTACAATTTCAAATTTCCTCTTCCACTAAACAATTAGGATAAATTCGGTATAGTGTCATTTATTCTTGCAGCATTTCTGTTTCAATTTTACTGTTAATGCTTTTTTTCTTTGTTATTGTTATTGTCAATAACGTCTTCCAAACACTTCAAAAGGTACCAGAAGCGCTTTAATGGCGGCTTCATTAACAGTTCTCTCCGTGACTAGTCTGTTGTCTTTTCCCACGCATGTTGCACTGAAATTAGCCTATACATGATTCCCAGCGTCTGGTCTCAATGTCGGCGTCCTTCTTTCAACTTTATTTACTGGAACGAAAATCGAAACCTTACACAGAAATAGTGCAAGCCATGCAACACCTCTGAAAGCTCATAAAAATTAGCAGGGGAGTAAGTAACAACACATTAAGGGGGTCGCTCTTTTCTTTAACCAAATTGTTGACAGAAATGCAAGCACTATTCGATGGGTATTTAAACCTGCAAGCTTACTTGCGATTTTGCGGAACAAAACTACTGCGTGTTTCATGAAGCTTTCTTTAACTATTCTAGCGGCACAACATCGGCAATTTAAGGGCGTTAAGTAATTTAAATCATTTTTATTGTTTGATTTGTGAATTTTGGAGTCTGCTCTGGTTAAAGCCACTACAATCTGCAATGTTACTAAACACAATCTATGAAAATCACATTGTCAAGAATAACATGCTATTAGCTAAACACTAATTAACTGGGCTTGGTTATCCAGATGGACTCACCATGAATGCGGGCATAGCTTTCAACAAATTCTACTATAGCTTTCAAGGAAAAGCTTTCAGGCATCTCAACTACAAGAAGCGTATATATTTAAAAGTTAAAGAAGTTTAAATTTTTCACATTTTTACTCGAATTTTTAAATATTATTTTTTTATTCTCGAATGAAAGATGATTCTTTGTTTCCATATTAGCAGCAAATAATTACGAAACGTTTTGCTTCCAACGTTTTGTTTCCAATGTTTTTACTTCAGCCATCTTTTGTTCAACGTACCGCAAGGAACCTCTTTTTTAACCGCCCCAAAAAGCGAAATATCCTACCATCCCAGCACAGCCGATACGGACCATAACGCTCTGCAGCATTATCGGCTAATGGAACTCTTTCTAGTCACACGGCTGCTCGTATTTTATACTTCGTCCCCTTTCGTGAGAAAACATCTGTTGGCATTCTCACACGAGAAGTTCAGTCCTAACTGGTCTAAGGAAGACTGCAACTCTGGTTGAGCTGTAGCAATTAACCTTCTTATTTCTACCCTTGAATGTTACCATTGATTGATGAAAAAATAGCTATTACGATATGGCAAAGTTCCTTGCACGCGTGATTTTAGTCCGAATACAACTGCAAGTAATTTTTCACTCCAGATTAGTTTTTTGAAGTTATTACTCTTCTAGGTTTCGGCCACTTGTACAATGAAGCTTCAATTACGGTCCAAGTAAGACTTGCCATCAGAGCAGCACAAGCTTGTCTTTTGAGAGAATGCAAAAATACACTATAAAATCTAGTATTGTTATAAGTTGGGGCAACTGCTTGTAATGAAGCATAACTCAGGTTCCTGAAATATCTCAATGTTACCTAGTAAGAATTCAAACCCTAACTCAACTGTTAGCCTCGTGTCATACAGCGATCGACAACCAACCTTGTTTGGCTTAATGAATGAAACCTCGAAAGTTAGAAGGACGGTTGTAACCCAAGCAAGTTTCAAGTCCATGCAAGTTTCTGGGTCAGGAAACTGGGGGGTCCTTGTCGCGAAGTTATGGCCATATTGAGTGCGAACTGGAGTCTTGAGTCAGACATGGACCAATGAATTGAGAAATGAGAGGGCTTTTCCGAAACGCCCCAAACTTCCGCTGCTAGCTTCAAGCACTTTTTACAGAAAATTCTACTAAATATTTCACGACAGCCGTTTCCATGGGAATTATCCAGCCACCAAAAAGCCATTTGCTTAATAAAGTAATAAACGTTCACGGCAAAAATGTTGAGCACGAAAAAAAAAAATCGCTCATTTTTCTGTGTTTATTTAACAGCCCATGCGTTGCCCCGAGACAATAACACTCACACTAATCAAACCAACAGATTACAGATAGCGCCACTAGCACGTTTTTCCAGATGGCGGTTCACTGGAAACTCTTTAACAACTTTAACGACTCCCTAGAAGCAATAATAGCGGTATTTCAGCATACTTTTTTAATTAAAACTTCTTCCGGAAAATATCACCCCACCTGGTGTCTGTTCTGGTTTCCCCAGTCGAATTATCAAGAGTTTTTTTTTTTCGGATTACAAAGGTAAGTCAGACATCACGTGGATAGTGTTCTCCAACCTAAGGAACGGACTGAAATTCGATTACGGCCTTCCTAATGTATGTTCATCGAGCGACCCAACTAACCAGAAGGGTGGTAAAGAGCACAAAGCAACAGATCGTGGAAGGCGGGACTAAACATAATGCCCTTGTGTCCTTTTCTATAGTCCTGCATCGGTGCAGTCTTAAAAAAAAAAAAAAAATGAAAAAAAAAACAAACAAAAAAACATTAAGGACCTACGGGAACCTATAGGATTTTTCTACCTTGGAGTAGTTATATGAAAGGGCAGAAATTGAAGCTTATCTCCGATGAAAGAGGCTGTACCGCTAGACAGGAAAACTTTACGCTACGCAAAGCTACACTCCTGGCTATTCTGTCGATTTTTTGCCGACGCAGGTACAGTACAGAGGCAAGTCAAGAGAAAAATAATACGCCTCAAGGAAATCTGATTAACGATCCAAGTGTAGTAGGCAAGTCCCGCCTTCCAGCCCGCTCACGTCTCTACAGAGAGTAAAAGGTGTAAAAAGTGCTGCACAAGAGGCTTAGCAAAGAGTTGTGGAGGAAGTGGAGCTTATACGTCATCTAGCTTTTCTGAAGGTATTCCGTGAGTCAGCGCGACATTTCTTTCATATATATAAATATATATATTTCTAGTGCTTTACCAACGCGATCGTTTATTCGTAAGGCCTTGAGCACGCTACATCGTACAAATTAAGCACAGTAGGTTCTGAGGAGAAACCCGAGTGCACGCAAACGCTGCTTATGTACGGTCCTAAAAGTTTATAGTACAACAACTTCGCACGTTTGATTTTCATCAGGTCCCGACGCTTTAAAAATACACTTAAAGGTTTATTAGCACCGGTATATAACATAACACATGCGGTTCAGTAAAATCCGTCCCACTTCCCTTTCTTTTGCGTTCTTTGTAAAACGCAACGGTTGCGGAAGAACGACACCTTCGGCACTTGCTCAGTGTCTATTAACCTTGTAAAAATGCAAAAAAAAAGATAAGACAAAAGTAGGTTTTGTCCATCTTTGTTGTTTCATCTGAACAGAAAAGTTTTGTGAGAATTAGGGTGGTGGGAAGTTTGCGTTACCAAAGCTCTTCTCCTTTTTGTCTCCGGCAGCCTTAGGGGTTTTATGAGCAATTAAAAGTTTGAGAATGCGGAATCCCTTTACGTTAACCCCGCATATGAACCAAACATTTCTCTATGTAGAAAACTTCAAGAGTCCTGCAATGTTCTTTCGCTTTCATTGTACACATGGCTGTTCGCCACGGGTCAATAAAGGAATGTAACAAGACAACACTTCAAGAATTCACATTCTTCTTGCGTAGCATTTATCCAACTACCATCTTCAATAATTCCCTGAAGTACAGAAATCTTGTAGAAAAGACGGCAGGCCTTGCTTGAATCATAGCTTCTTACGGTCGTCGGACATGCAGAGCTTCGAGAGGATTGAAATTCTTTGAGTACAGGAAGTTCTTGGCTTACTTCTCTGAAAGGACACGAAATACCCGAAACATAGTCGCAGTTTTGCGAACAAGTGTATAAACCCCCTTGAATACAGAGATAAAAAGGAAGAACAGGATGCAGAAGAAAAACTAATTCTCCGTAAATTCGGGTTTCGAAATTGTGCTCCGGGAGCATTTATTTTTTAAAACTTTCTGCTCAGTTTTCTATTAAAAATGCCGGGGACCATATTTTTTTCCCTATTGTTGGACTGGAAGGCTGGGCCATAAAACCAAAAAATTAATCCCTATAAATTACACATATGTGGGGCTGCAGAGACCAAGCGGTAAAGACGGCAAACTACTCGTGAGCAAGTTTACACGGAACAAGAACAAAGATGACATGAGAAATTCGTATAAATTTGATTTCAATACAATTCTTTCAGAAATGGTACTTCTGTTTTCATTACACTTAGTGTAAGTACCCTCAAAGCTTTACAAAACTGCTCTCTAAATAAAAACGCAAACTTTTTTAAGTTATCTGTCTGGACGCTTTTTATCTCATCTCGTCAGTTAAGGAATAGGAATAGCACTGTTTGATTTGGTTGTTGTTTAAAGACGAATGACATCGGTCTGTCGACGCGTTATTGTCTTCGGTTTTCACTTAGGAATACTACTGTAATAGGGATGAACGAATACTGTTGCTGTTCTATTGACAGAAGACCTTCAACAGTTTCACTAATACCTTATCTCATGTCAGTAAATTTTCCTGGTGATATTTTATGTCTAATATGATAGCTGCACAGTACAATATCGTTAAAACGAAACCTTTTGTAGCAAACTTTGTGAGAAAGTGTCGAGTACGACAGCAACGAGATAAACTGACGCTGGCTGAGTTTACTAAACGAAAGCGTCTGATATAACGAGCTTTATATATACCGAGCAGTTTTTCTCTTTCTTGGGAGTTCGTTATAACGACATTTTCCTACTTTTACATTTCTCACCTGTGTAATACACACAGCCACAACTGATACAATTAATCCTGCCTTGATATATACCAAAAACTCGATCAAGTAGTTTCCCTATGGGAAAATACAAGGTTAACCCCTATTCTTGATTGCTGAACATCAAGAAAGGGTATCGTGCGCCTAGACATTCAAAACGAGAGAAAACATGATCTGAGCTAGTACTACGTTTCCTGAACGTTTTCTTGACCCGAGGTTATTCAGCGCGACGTAGAGACAATAGCAGATAATTGTCAAATGGTCAAAATGTGCTAGTCAGCATAGACATTTTTCAGTGGATTTTTCATGGGCTTTTTTTTTTATTCTCATTAGACTCCCTGAAATAATTTCCTTTAATGATTTCCCTATGTGTGGTATGAAAACGAAGTACCATTCTGCTGTCAAAGGTTTCAATGACCCTGATATTGAGTTTGCCCTAGCACAGAATCAAGCGAAGCAAAGATCTTGTTTTATCATCCTTTACTCTTTTTCTCCCAAGCATGCATGAAGATTTTACATCGGCCAAATGTATGAACCACTAAATACAATCGCGGATTGCAATCGCTTCATTCGTTCAGTAAGTGGAAAATAAAAAGTTGACAGTTCCAATTGACCCCTGTATCCTTGCACCCATGACTGGTCCTGATTACAGTAACGTATTCTCTCCGAAAAGCGAGTAAGCAAAGTCTGCAAACAATGATGCTTTAACAACGCTAATTCTTGGCAGTTAAAAAATGAAAAAATAAAATAAATAATTTTGAAACACACCATAATGAGAAAAAGCAAAACGCAATCCTTTATTAACACATGAGGTATGGACTAGCTGTTCCTATAGGATAACTGCGCAAGCATGGTTCGTTTGTATCCTCCATTCGTTCAGATTCTAATTCCCATTGAATTGTGGCGTCCTTTTTTTGTATATCTAGGTACATAAAACCGGTTGAGGCACTTTCACCTCCGCAGGATTAGCCACGATGAAAAAGAAGGGCATATGGGTACGAATTGCAAACGGCCCTTTTGATACGTCTGCTCGACGAATATCATTGCAGTGTCAGCTGGCCTTTTTATGATCTCGATGTCGTTACCAATAGAAGTAATAAGACGACAACAAAAGTACGCCAGATAATGCTGTATATTACTCCGTTTTCTCCTTTCTGACAAAAGACAATGAGGACTAGCAGAGGGTGCTCCTTTTCTCGAACCGTTTTTACGCATAAGCAACTAGCGTGTATACACACACCGTACCCCAACCTCGTCCTTCCAACCTTGTTTATTTCATCGCAAGGAAAATCGGTCCCGGTGGAGCCAAATCGCCCTCAGCACACAGCAATGGGGTTCCATAACAAGGTGCGAAAGCAGAAATAGAGCACCGTCAGTAAGCGCGAAGGCGATGTATCCGAGGGTGTGTACGACACAGTTGTAGGGAAAAGGCTTGGTTTAGAGCTTAGCCAGTAAGGAAATAAGGCGTTGGTCCAGCCATAATGCAAGCGAATAATGAGCCCCGCCATAAGCACCTTTCAAGAGTAAGAAACAATCCTTGCTTTAGGTACTTTGATCTCTCTTATTCTCTCGTCATTCCAGGGACTAGTAACAATGCCCTTTATTCTCGTGCTTGAGAACAAACAAGGAAGAAGGGCGGGGTGACGCACCAAAAGACTCTTCTTTTTTCCCCTCTTCAGAACAAGGTAAAAGTAGTTCTTCTCGAACTATGGTGTAAGCTTCTGACATTTTTTTAACATTTTTCTCCATAATGAAGAAGCCGCTACCTTCTTAATAGCTTGTAAATATTTGAGCAAACCGATAGGCTAGAGAAGCAGAATATGTTTCGCGAAGCTGAAATAGCACGCACAGAAAGAGCATGCTTGAAATAACTGGACTCGATTACCCCACGCATTTGAAAACCCAAATCTTGGGAAAAGGAATGCGGGTCGAAGATTAGTTTCTCTTGAAAGTGACGTGATTATAAGAGAACTGCGCTCTTTGGTAAACTTATTCCTGGAATTCTAACATGATAATTCGAAAGTTGTTAAGCTACTCCAGGAACTTTCTTTTTTTAAAGAGAAATCAAACATTTTATTTTAATACAGCGAACGACCTTTTGGCAGAATATATTTTCAGAAGCCTAATGTGTTAACTGGTGCACGGTGTTAGAAGTAGTTAAGTCCAATTCGGCAAATTTCACCTAGAATTTATTGTTGACTTCCTCTCTGCGCACGACAATCACGAAAGGCCTTCGAAACTAATGTGTGATAGCTCTGCGTGTTCAGGTTCTCTCCAGAATAGACTTCAAATCAATTAATGGATTTTTCCATCCCCAAGAACAAAAGAATACTATCAAAGGTTTCCAAAAAAGGGTTGAGCGTTTGCTTCAAAAGCTTGAAACCAAAGCTATAGTATCTCTATTGATTTTCCTATAGATGGACAGTGATCTTTTGGTAACCTGGTAAGAAATACAACATTGTGGCACGGATAGACTACATTTACTAATGACATGTGAAAATCCTTTTTCTTGAATAATATGACTTAACAATGTTTCCATTTCTAGGCCAGTTATAACAATTTAGTACTAATAAAGGTAACTTGCATATTAATTAAGGAAGTTAAAGGCAGCCGCAAGGCAATAAAAGACTTACGTTCTTCATCGTCAGCAAAGATTTCTGTCTGGCAGAAGATGGATACAGGGAGTAAGGTCAGAAGCATAAACCTCCAAGCTGTCAGCATGGCAACGACAGTAATTATAACGAAGAGAGAAAAATGGCAAGTGACTGTCGTTTCAACGTCTGGACTAGGGCTGCAGCACAAAACACGCACGCAAGCGACAACGGTAAGTTTTGATGCAACAGCAAAGCACTGACCAAGTCACCCAATCCACGCTAACATCTTGCTGTCACCAGAAACGGATATGTAAATGAGCTATAACCTCCAAGTTGTCTTCGTCTGTTTTCCGCGGCAACCTCGTCACTGAAGCAATACAGAAAGAAATAAAAATCCACACTCCACCTTTCCGGTCACGGTTTGTTGGATTCACCAAGTGGCACAAGTATGTCTCAGAAGTTTTCAAGTTCCAATTTCAGTCCTAGTCAATGCACTTATTTTCCTTATCATATTTCGCGATGTTAGTTTTATTCAGTTTATTCAGAATTGACACAGTTCGTTTCGGCATTTGAAATACCTTTAGTGCTGTCAATAAGAAATATACGGATTTATGCAGCGAAATTCAGCAGCCAACGTTCCTTAAAGACTGATCAGATTCCGGGCCATTTCTTTGTAGCTACAATTGCGTGTAGGAAAATGTAACGATTTCCAATAGTTCCCGTTTAATTTCTTTTCCTCGTCGCCCTTTTCAGTTACTTTTTGCAATGGAGGTTTGTGGCTGCGTAATTCACTTGCTAATATATAAAGTAGAAAAATTATGCTGCTTGAGTCGGGAGCCGCGTCAGATAAATGAGGCTCGCACATGCACGTATTTGGGTGCCATTAAGTCCAATAACCCCCAGGACTCATCACACGGTCACGGATCCACTAGTGCCCATGCTCGGAATTCTTGCCACACTGACTTCATCGTGTGGACTTCCATTAGGGCCAATATTAAGTAGTCTTTTTCTACTTATTTTTCCTTATTTTCACTCGCGCGCTAGACTTCCTTTTCTCACGTTGTCTCTTTTTTTCCTTGGCTGGTAACGTACAGCATATGGAGAATCCAATAAGTTATACCGGCAAGGGGGCACAATCCCACACAGCAGGCTCCCACCAAATAACGCACGTGACTGACCAGCTTTACCAGCAAAACCTAAAAGGGAAAAAAATGCCGAAAATAAATTAGATATATTATTTATATTATGGTAGTAGTAATGAAGCTTTAAGACGAAAAAAATAAACTCAGACATAATTCGGTTGACGAACGAAATTATGAATTACTTGTCTGCTCTACTGTTCAGCTTGTCATTATTTTTTTAATGCGTTTATTTTCTTAAGTATTTATTCGCTTTTTTAGTGTTAAATAAATTTCTTAAAAATTACTTGGCAAACATGTTTCTGAAACTTAAAATTAGTTAGCTTCAGTGTACATGATTTCTTTTTATACGAATACTTCAGATAACGTCTGTATTTGAGCCCAGTTATCAAATTCACAAAATATTTGAATATGATTGCTGAGATAATTTAAGTCAATTTAGTCAAACTAAATAGAAATTACTAGTGTCCATTCTGCAGAACACACTATTGACCATCGTTTATTTAGCCTATACTATACGAGATAGATTTCATTGTTGCCCATAACATCTCAGAATATTGCAAACAGACGACAATGTCTGGCCTTAAATCCTCGTATATTTTGAGAGTCCAAGATAGGATAACCTCTTAAGTAAAGGTATTTGAATACGACAGCGCTCTTTTATTTGAATGAGCGACCTTCTCGAAGGTCAAGGTAAAACAAATCCGATTCATAAGCAAATGTCGCGAGCCTACACGAAGGGCAGCCTTGTTGGAGCTCTAGTCGTGGCCCATAGTCAGGAGTAGCCCATTGTAAAAGAAAAGTCCTTACATAAAAACCCATCAGATATGGAACGGACATCTTGTCAAAAAAGCATAATAAAACACGGAACACTACTATCTGATATTCATTTTCTGTACCATTTGTTGATGCCTTTTTGCCCACCACTGTACTTAATTATGACCACATTCACAGCAGTAATTAATTTAGTACATCTACTGTTGCTTGCCAGCATTGTTATTCGCAATGTGTTGCTGCATGTTTTATCGTGTTTCCCAAAATTCAAAGCTATGTGTTTGCACCCTCGTATGCTTCCTAATACTGTTGAAGCAAATATGAACGAAATAAATCGAATTACTTCAGCTGTTTACGCTACGTTTACGCCTAACGCATTACTGCCACCACCTACAGTAAAGACACAGTCAAAATATGACCACGTGATAGGGGCTTCTTCATGTCTCCATTACAGAAAATGAAAATAAAACATTTGAAAATTAAAGAGAATCTCACTAAAACGAACTTCTTTTTTACGAAGAACTTGTTAGCTACAGTGGATGAGCTGTAATGTTTGGAGTTATGTAAACGAACAAAAAAAAGCGTCTTAAAGAAGGCATTTTGGAAATAATGAACACTTCTTTCCAGGAGGTTCGCTACAACGACATTCTTCTACATCTTATGCTGTATACTTTAATGTATACATTTAGTCCGTATTTTCTGAAAAATCTTCTTTGGATGAACTACACTTTAAAAAGAATTGTTATAACAAATAGAGGCCGGAAAAAGAATCGTCTTACTTGAAGTTTGTTTTACCAGACGTTTTTTCTGTACGTTTATAAAATTCGTGCTTTCACAACCGCCGACCACTATAGCTAATTGTTTGTTTCATGAGGATTCGTTATAAAAAGAATTTACTATAATTTACTTGCATTGTACTTTTGTATTGCCGTCCAGTTTTGGGCTTGCGCGCATTATTAGTTGCTTTTATTGTTATCTACATTGGTGAGGCTTATACAAGCGGCATACACTAAAACTGAAACAAATTTGGCTTTTAGGACGACGTAATATATTCGGTACACAGGCTTCATGCGCGTACGACGCGAATTGGAAGTAAGCTACAGCGGAACTCTTGACACACATTAATTATAATAATTTTGCCACTGTTTAGACAGAAGTTACCCAAAGATAAACATCAGTTGCGCATAGCTTGCTAATTGTATCAAATTCGCTCCAAGATGGCAGCACGCGTACAGTTAACTTTGAGCTTACTCACGGTAATTGCGGTGGGTCAACTGTATAACATAGCAGCACCGCTCAAGAAATCCTTTTTTTTAGTGGGAGATTTAACCGCAAGCAACGAAAAAGCAATAGCTCGCGGAAACGAAACAAAACCATGCTATTACTTGGAGTAGCAAGACCTACATAACCAGCAGCATTTCTTTTCTTCGCGGCTGGCGATAAGGGCTTCCCTGTTTCAAGGGTGGTTAGCCTAGGGCACAATGTAAAACATGACCGAGGGATACAAAACGCCCGGGGGGGGGGGGGGTAGCTATGGCACGTGGAGGATAGGGTTATGCACAAATAATAGCCTTGGATTTTTTTTTTCTTCGGGAACTTCCCTTAAATCTTCCTTCATTTTTCATTTATCCCGTAAGGGACTCCCGACTATCTTCTCGCAAACCCCAACTTTGCCCTCCCGTGATGCTCTTTTATTATTTCTTCTCCCCAAAGGCAGTAATATGAGTTCTTTGGCGTCTTTCCTATTTTTTCCCCTTTTTCCGACAAAGACTAGAGTGTTCACTTTTCACCTTACTGAGCTCCAAGTATCGACACGAGGCGTTTCTTTTTCGCTCGTAATTCTATTCACTCATTTAATTATATTTGAGCCTATCTTTCGCGGTTCACTTTAACCACATGCTTGAAAAAACACAATATGACTGTAGCCTACGCAGTAAGCTTTTACTGTTATATTGTAACAAATTCCCCAAAATATAGTTATTCGGCCAAAATGTAGGACAACTTTACGGCATCAGGCGGGGATGCAAACTATCATCACCGAGTCGTAAAACCCAGCTCACAGTTAAGGTAAAAACAAGAGTAAATATGACTGTAAAAGTAAATGCTATTATATGAATTGTAGGAGTAAATGCTTTTTGAACACAGCAATTCTAAACAACAAGTAATTCAAGATACAACGGATAAAACATTCGTAGAACTTAAACTGATATAAGACCAAGCTAGATTTCTTAACTATCAATAAGTAGTTAACCTTATTCCTAGCCCTGTAAATGAAAATTCTTAAGATAACATTTTGTAACCTTTCCGAGCACAAATGGAGTAAATGCCAATTGTGCAAGGCTTTCTCGTTCCCTTCTTTTCAAGAAAAGACAAAAGGAGACCCACGAAGCCCTGATGCAACGCTACATCACACACAGAAACTTCTGATGCAAAGAAATATCGGAAGTTCAGCACACGATAAAAAAATGGTGAACACAAAATTCCAGCTTCGAGCTCCGGTCTTATCCCAAAAAGGTTGCAAGACTCCCAAGGCACTTAACCTCTTGGATTCTGCCGGGTAAAGAAATGTGTAGCACACACAACCCAAGAAGTTGTAAAAGCCCTGATAACTTGTTTACTCTTGACAATTTCTGGTAATGTTTAGAGCTGCAAATTTTGCTTTATGAAGCTATCCATAACTTTTCTGGAATTTTGACAATGGACATGTAATTAAGAATTAATTACTAGCAAACTTTGGGTGAACATTAAGAGCACTGGGGCTGTTCCGTATAACACCACAGTAATATCGGAAGTTATGTCATGGGTTCCGCGGGGAAAATAATGAATAAACGTGTTGTACAAGGCTCCGGAAAATAATGGTGCTCGTAAGTTCCAGATTTTGGTTGTTCGTTGATGTCTATTAATTCAATTAATCAAAATAGTGCGACTGCATGACAAGAAACAGGCACGAATTGTTGTTTCGCACGAACACCTTTCCCTCGTATTGAAAGATATTTTAAATCGCGATTTTCCTCAAGGAAAATAATAAAATGAACCAAACTGAAATAATTTCAGTGGCTAAGTACTAAGCTAGTAAACTCACCATATCAAAAGCGTGCACTCAAAAGAATCAACTATTTTACAATTTAGGGGAAAAAAGTATGAAAAAAGTACGTTAACCAAACGACACCGGATATATCCCGTCCAAAGGGATGTATGGTATTGAAAAGCTGACTGTATCTGTTGTGCATGACTCGGAAAAGGGGAAACAGCAACTTCGTTTGTTTCACCTACCTCTTAACTTTTGATTGGAAAGGTCATAAAAATGGGATGAAGGCCACTTGCAATGGTCCTGTAAAAGCCATAGGAACGTAAGTGCAAAGGGGTGTGCAAACCAAATTACTAAACGAAATGCTTGGAAAAAAAGGAGCCCTTAAATCAAACACTCATGCAAATGACGACATTTGCCTCGTGAGCATTTGTCCGCCCTCAACTGGAAAAACTGACATCAATTTTATCTTTCTTACGAGGTCAAAAAGAAACCTAAATCAGAACTTGTCCTGTACTATAATTTTTGAGCGAAACGCGAAAATCCAAATTGTCAACTTCAAAAAAATGTAAGACATTTTGAAGACCTTTCATTAGAAAAAAATACACCTAACTCGTCCAGACAACCCACAAGAATAAAAAAATCTTGCCCACTTCAGCTTTTTTCCTTTGTTATTGCGTGATTTAAGTCCATTACGACGAATGCAACATTAGTTCGGTAAAAGATTTATTTCGGCTGACCTCGTCCATTTCGCTAAACCCTCTATTTTTTTCCTCCAGTGTTTGTCACTTGGTAACGTGGACAAATATTTCTCGCGTTTCCTTCGTAAGACGCGAACGCGGTAGATACAGGACCAAGGGACTGCTTAAACGCTCGTAAACTGCCATTTCCTACTGCTTTGTCAAAAGCTTGAAGAATTTGCAACAAATTACCTCCGCTCTACATACCTTCAACTTCAATAGTTTCCGTGATAATTGTCACAGGAATATGTTTACTGTCAGGCTCTATCTAATGAGGTTCCAACCCAAAGATTGAGGTACATTCTGCCCACTTTCGCGATTTGTTGATATCAGAGCACTGGCAAAGATAGTTGGTCCTACCAAAATACGGAACTCACAGTCGCTGCCTTGCGTCATTCACACACAAGAATTAGTGAATACTCCTCTCGCTGTCAATTTCTACTCGTAAAAACCAAGCATTACCTTCAACTGAAAGCTTTCTGCCTCGAAGCACAATATCCACAAAGATTCATTCACAATTCCACGGGACGAGGTCGTGAATAAAGTTTATCCGCGCAAAACAAACAGATTGTTGTCACGTCAGAAATCATCCTTAACACTTCTACACCAGGGTAGTACGAACTAAACTTTGCAGAAGATCCAAAACACCAAAAGCGTCCAAGACGGATGTTACAAGCCGACTGCCTCCAAACACTTCCGTGGCGGCAAGCGTATACTGTTCGCTGGCGTAAAAGCTGCGACGCTCGCTCGGCGTCGATGTTCTTTGCGTCGAGCAGTATCGGCGCGTAGGAGTTATAAGCACTCCGGGCTATGTACAGAATGACAGTACTCCAGGCATGCTATCTAAGTCTTTGCCCAAACAGAGATGCCCTGTGTACTTTCGCACTCAGTGCGTGCCAGAGGAATGAAAGACTATCGGATAAGAGCATCCATAGCTATACCATAGCTAAAGGATGATAGACTGTCTGAAAAGTCACATGGCAGGAGAAAGTAAACGTTGTCTCTTAGATCACGGCAAATTGCAATACTGCAGGAAACCGTCAAAGGTGGTCAATAGGTACGATACTCCTTTCCTGGTCTCAAGGTCGTTGCTGCGGGTAAGAATACAACCCCATAGACAACACTCTACTAAGCGAATGTGACATGCACCTACCGTGCACTGGTGTGCCTTTAATTCTCGAGTGCCACAAAAAAAGGAGGGCAAGCTTGTAATTCAGGTATACTGGAACGATAGTATTTCGATTGACTCAAAGATGAGGGCATTGTGACATGGTCTCGGCCAATAATGTAAAAGAAAGGCAGGACAAAGATGGTAGACCGGAGTCATTATAATAATATGTGCATAAAAACGTGAATTCGCAAACTGATTCTCACCCAGTGTGAGGAACATATTTTACATAACACGCAGCCTTATGGAGAAACGAAGAACAATGATTAAAAATGCAAACAGAATCCACCTCAACCACGTTAGTAATTACAAGTGCCTAGTGTAGGATTCCTACACGGTTGCGGAGCTTCATTTTTGGAGTTTTGGAGCAATAAATACGTTATACAGAAAAAAAAACTATTAAACTTACTCAGGTCTCTTACTGGTAATTCAGCTTAGAGAGAAGCGATATTTTTCAAGCGGTGCGTTCGGGCTATGATCATTGCATTAAGTTCCCTTAAAGAGAAATAGAGTCGATTTCTGGATCCAAGAACTAGCACGACAGGTTACTATGACATGTGATATTGCATCCGCTATGTTGCACTGTGAATTTAGTTAGAAAATAAATACACGAATCAATACAAATCTCGCGCTACCTGAGACTAACTCCTTGTATTGTCAATTCAATAACCCAGGCGATAGACGTCCGCTTCACGACGGGTGTGAGATACGATAGGTTCCGTTTAAAGACAAAAAGTTTTACTCACAAAGATACCGATGAGAAACTTACAATAATTGAATTAATGGAGCTGGCTCGTTATTGATTCTTCGGTTAATCAGGACAAAAATATTACTACTTTATTTAGACCATATGTATCACATTTTTAAATTCCAAACTCAACGTATATTGCGTTATTATTGGGCACTATCCATCAGGTACAGATATGTGGGTGCCAACTGATTTAGTGCTGTTCGATCACTATCAGAATTAAAATAATGATTAATTAACAATGTCAGAAAAGAGGAGAGGGGGAGGTAAATAGGAGACCGTATTGGGGACCACTTGCTGCAGTCGTTGAATTTTGGATGCTATAAAGGTGAGCTTTCTTATTGCAGTAATTCTGATATTAAAACGCCGTGAATCGGCCTTTGTTTTTCAGGCCTTTGTATAGCAAATGCAAAAAAGCTTACTCCGCAAAATTTTTGAGAACAACTCAGAAGGTGCAGAGGGTTAACACTCCCTCCTCTGGAATGTTGATTTTTATAAATGGTGAGCACTAGGCGATTGCCAAGTGCAAAAAAAAAAAAAAAAAAAAAAAAAAAAAAAATGGCATACACCCCAGAAACTCCCACAACACCCCCAAAAATCCTGGGTATGGCCCTGGAAAAACTCGAAGGGCTTTACAAATGGCGGGACGATTATCGCTGAGCCCACCCATGCATGCTGTCCAACAAAACTTGTAATATGTGGTTGTATTTGCCTCGCTAAATTTCTATAGAAAACAACGAGTCATATGTAAAGCTTTCAAGAAAGCCAAAAGTAAGCACACTACTACTATGGCACGTAAGATCTCCGCGTTTCTTGCCTTAGTTATAATTTCTTTCTTTCTAGTCATTTGAGTTTCATAGCAAGCTAAAGCGGTACTTAATCGTAAATCTGAATGCGCTAAAAAATTCAGAAAGAAGACAATAAACTACTATTACAAAAAAATGTAGCGTGGTACTGAGCTACTATAACTAAAGTAATTTTCGACGAGACTTCTTACATAATTCCAAATGTGCTTGTTTACTGACATCAGGAGAATTAATAGCAGCACTGTGAGCACTACGAGCTACCGAAAAAGTAAAGATTCTAAATAAGTGAAACACTGGAAAATACTCCTTGATCTTCGAGTGCATTATTGAAAGTGCCGTTAGTGCAGGACAATGGAAATGGGATATGTGGGCGGCACCGGCTTTTTCAGCCACTGGTACTGGTTAGAGTCTTTCGGGCCTGATCTCAGCCTTCATATTTCAGGTCTCTACAGAACGTCCGTATTCAATATCTAACTACACGGACGACTTCTTAAATCTTTGAATTAACAATAAAAAATAGCGCTTTCACCATGAGCCATACCTTCGGAATTTCTTATTCATGGACGTGTGGTTAATACAGTTAAAGCTCCTTATTCGCGGCGATACGTTCCGGAAGAATGACCGTGGATCTGAGAAGCTTGGATACATAAAGGTAAAATGTGCTGGATCGTGAGGAACAAGTATCACACAAAAAGATAAATGGTTAAAAAAATATAAACTCAAACCCACTGAAAAACAAAACTTAGCATCTGTACTACGAACTTCACCTATAGTCAAACTCCAATTTTGTCAACCCTGATTTCAAGACTCTTAATATCAACGGCCTGGTATAAACATTTCCTTGGTTAACAATTGAGATTTGTTTTATTTTTGATATATTGTTGATTTATTGTAACAATTACTGATTTATTACGCTAATTTGCGCCACAGTATGAGACATTCTCGTGATGATTTCACGGAGTAGAATAAAATATTAAATTCTCTTTTTTCGGATTATTTTCCACGCGGGATTTTCTTAAAATCCCAATGCGCTTAGCACATGAATCTGCTTTCGTCAACTGTCCGAGTTGTCATGTTAGGTTGGGAATATGTCAATTCGCACATTTGCCTTCTCTGGATATGTGAGCATTACTATTACTGTGCGATACTCTCCACAGTGCATTTCTCGTAATGTATCGCGAGCAACTTCGCTCCGTTGCCAAGTGTTGCTCAACCGGAGGGCAGAATTTGTGTCTCTTTATTGCTACGTACATTGTACATACTAGCATATGGTGTGAAGATGTTAAGTACCTATTTCCTGATGGGCTGAGTCTTTGATAAAGCTAATGCAAGATACGGGGGTATTGGAAAGTTTCGTGAAATTGTGGACTCCCGTTGGGCTGGCGCTCAACTATAGGAAACCTTCGAGCGTAATTATGTATAGCTTTCCCGCATCCCTACCGATAAGAACGTCCCACCGGTCTGACATTAAATTTAACTTCTGCAAGTATAAAAACGGACGGACTACCACAAGGTGCAATACATCATCCCCCGTTTCGTTAAATAATTTTACTTTGACATACTTTACTGTAGTATTATCCCTTTTATGGTTACGTTAAGCGATTTGCACGTTTTTGTTACTATTTTGCACAATAACTGCCTTCTCGTGCTTCAGCTTAGCCGTTTTCACACACTGGAAGTGTCGCGAAAGAACGTATTGGCAAGAAATGTTATATTATTGCACTATAAAAACTAGACAAACATATACTAAATTAAAAATTTTCAAAACGCGAATGTCTGCAGGCACAAAGGCAAAAATGCATGATGAAATGAAAAAATGATGAAAAATGCAAAAAATATTTTTTTAGCAGACTTGAAAAAAAAAACTTTCATCAGCCACTTTAAATATTGGTATCAAACTTTTACCGTGTTCTGCAATTCACTTTGCCTGAAGGCAAAAAAAAAGACTCAGATATCTGGTCCATTTTCTCGTAGATTGCACGCATTTTACTTTTCAACCAAAACCTACTTTACTGAAGAAATCTCCCAAAAAACAGCGTATAGGTTTTTCTCCGAAGAATCTGGATTAAGTTTGACGGCCGAGCAAAAGCTGCCCTAAGGAATGTGAATCGCGGTTATAAGTATCCCGCGCAGTTTCTGGTATTGCTTCTATTCATCACCTAGGGTGGCTGTGTTGGGCAAGTAAGGCATGTCAAGTGCATGCACGGCATATTTTGACCTCGCCGTTAATTAGATTAATTAGAAACTCGGCAATCAGCCCCCAGTCCGTGGGAGTGTCCCGAGCTACAATAACATGACAATTCAATAATGCCGCAAAGCAGTCGTAGGAGACTGTGATTTCTAAAGAATGCATATTACATTGACTCTCTGAGGACTAAACCACAAAAAAAGCCGCCCTCAAAGTATTTTGACTGAAGTCTGTCCCAAACTGCTGTCACGGAGTGCCTAATCACTTTCGCGACAATACTTTCTACTGAGTCAAGCTGGAGCACTCATGCCCATTAGCAGACTTCACAAGAATGTAAGATCGTTTGGACAAATAGAGATGGAAAATAGAATAGAAAATATTTCTAGCAAGAATTACCCAGCCTGCGCTACCTTGACTCATATTGGCTGGCGCTAGAGAAACATAATACGAGCAAAACATGTGCATCTTCCTTCCACTTCCAGTCAAGTATCCCTACTGACGCTGCAACACTGCGAAAAGGGCTTTTTAATGTCCAGCTTCCTTCTGTCCGGCAACTCTCAGCACTTCCACCAAGGCAATAAGCTGACAGCTATCTTCTTATGACGCTCTGACTTTATAAACGGCTAACCTTTAGAAAATTCACAAAAACTGGCACATCTTCCGCAGCTGACTCATTTGCTCCAGCCAAAGCTGGTGCCCCCATTATTAATTCCAAAGGTTTTTCTGTTGACTGCGCGACACATTTTAATGGAGTAGCGGTTTAAGCGTTCCGGAAGTCCGTACATCGCTTTATGCGTAAACAGGAGCTTTTTACACGAGTTTTTTTCCGTGTGTAAAAGTCTTGCACTATAAGTTGTGTAAATGAATATACACATGATATATATTTTACAAGATTCATGCTCGTAAAAAATAATATTTATTCAAAACAGAGGCTTAGATGCACAGCCACAAGTGAATGGAATCAAACAAGTTCTACAATATTTAACTCGTTTCGGAAGCAAAAAAACACTCAAGTCATTACGTGTAGATAAATGCCGAGATTTACTACCTTCGAGACACTTCTCACGTTAGCAAGGAACTCAAGTACTTCACTAAAAATTCTCGCACTAAATTGTCCAATAATTTTGCTCGTCCCAGTGTAATATCCGAAATCAAAGCAGCGACATGGAGTTCATAAATGCAAGGCTTACAGAGACACTATAGTTTCTTTCGACCGTCACCGACTTATCGCCTACCATGAACGATGAAGGTACTCGGACGACATTGATTTATACTACGGACCTTCGTCACAGTTTTAAGTACCCAGTGCTGTATTACAGTGCGTAACTGTAATCGAAGGCACTGTCTGGCTTTGACCAGCTCGAGTCAATTAAACAGACGGCGAAGCACGTGCCGATTCATTTCTGGCTTGTAAGAACGAAAACTTGATTGTTTCTGAGATAATTTCACTTTGCACTGGTATGAACCCACCGTAGTATAGTTACCACGAGGACAACGGTTCGAATCCCCTTCGGGGCAGCACGAACTGTCTACCCCTAATTTGATACTAGTAGCCCAGAAACTCTACTATTCTGAAGGAGCCCTACGCACTCTTAAATGGATGCGGGAGCTTATTACTTATTACTTACTGGTACGAGCTCGTCCATAAATTTAATTGTGTAGTTACTCTGCTTTCATGGAAACCAATACGTGATAAACAGATAGTATTATGCCTTATAAGTAAACGCAGATTATTTTCAGTCGCTCATTAAAGCACTACCATATTGAAGTATAAAAAGCCAAAAACAAACCGCTATGAGGGCGTTTCTCTGAAACCCTTATGTGACTGAAGTCACGTTACGTGAAAACGTTCGAATAATCATGTTGGCTTGGTACGCGAAACTTGAGCACGCTGCACTATATGCGTGGAAAGGTATTTTTGAAAGACTATTGGCATCAGAGAGCTTTTATTATGATTACACTCAAACGTGCTGTAATACACAGCATTATAACCTAATTCCATCTTATCCATAGAGTAAACTTGCAATGTAGAATTAGTAGCTAGTTTAAAGCGACAAATTCTTGTATCAGCTCGCAGACTTTAAAACAGATATAATTTAGTGATTCCAAAGAAAAGGTTCGAAAGGCCACGGCGAGCCGTGCGGTATTACGCCAGCCGGCTACGCGAAGACGCTGTGTGCATTGTTGTATGAATATGGCCTGCTGGCCGCTATCCCACCGTAATCAATATGCACGAAGCCTTTGCATACACACCCTGATACCTCATTCTTGTTGCACGCAAGAGGCCTGTGTCTAGACTAGAGATAAGAACCGAGAAATACGTTTATTAACTCCCATATCTGCAATTATCAAAGTTCTTTACCGGAGCGAATTTTAACAGCCAAATTTGAACTTGAGTTACACTCAAACAGGGCTGTAACCGAATCAAAGTACACTTATCGAGAACATGCAAAGCCTCCGTCCTCGTTTTAAGAGTTTCTTCATTTACTAGAAAATTACCCTCGATAGTCGTGGGCGGGAAATAAGACTGCACTTAAAAAATAGCTTCATTAAAACGCACTTCTTTAAACAAACATATCAAAACAAACCTCTCAACACTACAGTTAAATTTATAAAGCATTCTATTTGTTAGGTCAGGCTGTTTGTTTCTAGTACGTCAATTTTGCAGATCATTAGGCCCGTCAATCCTTTGTTCCTGCAAGCGTACATTCTCTTTATTTCTGTAACGATTAATTGCTTTTATTAAACGCGCTTACTAACTATGCACAAACTATGCACAGCTAACAAAACTTATTTCCCTTAATTTCTAACAAAATTTTAGCAGCAATAGCAAGAAACCCTCGTATCCAGAGGATACACTTTTATCTTCTAACCCACGTTTCATTACAATAGGGATGTAATATTATTAGGCAAAAAAGGATCGCTCGTGATTGTTATTCTTTTCTGATAATGTCACATCCGATAGCCGTAAATGAAGCCCATAGGTATTGGAAACATTATGGAAATTACTTTGTACCGCACCACCCCACTGAAAACTCTATGCGTTCTTCTCACGTAGCCCTAGCTCTGTCTGACCTTGTTGCAACGCACTATTGAAATGCAGGACTTGTTTAACGTGGTACAAACGCGTTAAAATGCACTACGGCACTATTACTTCATATTCTTTTGTAACGCCTCCGCTGCATAACCGCGCGTATTTACGCTAATAATTGACACCAGCCGTTCCTGAATACAGCAGGGTAATTCAAACCAGTCTCCGTACACACCCCTGTTTTGTGCATTTCAGTCTCTCAGCATGATCCTGGAGCTCTAACTACCAACTCGCCAAATGCTATGCGAAAGTAATTTAAACTGAGAGTTTGCGGGGGTCCGTTTAATTCTAGGAACCTAATCCTCGGGCTAAAGGGAGTGAGGGGGCTGAGTGTACACACCAGCTCCAAAAATTAATTGTCAGTAGTTGCAGAGTTTGAAATTGGGCAGTTCGGTTCGCAAGACGTCTTTAGGGGATGAATTATATTCATCTAAAATCCAGTAAATAGCTAGGAGCGAGTGACCATTTCTTGTTTTTCCCCCATTCAGCAAGACGTCGAGTTTACTGACTAGAGTTTCTGCCGAGTGCAGGTTGGACGTCACACACCGGTATCCTGACCAAGTTAAGCTCGATTGGGAGTTGTAAAAGTGTGCATACGGCCATGATGGCACTGCGCGGCGCTTGGGATCAACTGTGTCAACGGAAATTCCTCACATACCAAGCAACTCCTCGCTTTACACCAGAAACTCCCTCAGTTTTAATGACTTACTCGCTAGCTGAAACGTGCTTTTAAGATTCCAGGCATTCGGGGCCAAAATGCACACGATAAGCTTTTGTACAGAACGAAAAATTCGGTTTAACCTACACGACTCGCGAAATGTCACTGTTTTTTGTGCGTGTTTTGCCTTTTTTGGGGGGTTAAACTCTATACACGTGTAAAACCTCGTGTCAGACGCTAACCAACTCCATCCATTGTCATTATGGGCAAGGAGTACTCGGTCTTGAAAAGTCAAGAGTCACAGGAGCCAAACTTCAAGCCACATGTCAAGGGACCAGAGATGCAGCGTTTCACCCCGCAACGCCCAAATGTCTCACCTGTCGAGTCGGTTCCTTGGGAGTCTCGTAAGAGAAGCGACACCTGAGCGAAAATGGATGGCTTTTCCTTGTTCTAATGACATGATTCACGGTCATCTACTGAGTCTCTGGTAGACCGTAAAGAACTTAACTAAAACTTGGGGAAGCATAAAAAGCGTCTTTCTCCCATTAGTCACAGAAGCTAATTGTTAAGAAATTAGTTTCGTTCAGCCAAGCAACGATAAATTGTAGAAGTGTGATTCTCGACACTCTTTTCCCAGAGCCAAATGCGCGCGACACGGTAAGATGGATCATACAAACAAAAAAGAATAGCAGCGCATCAAAGTGTACAAGAATAAATTGGAAATTCACCAGGAACGATCTTGAAAAGAAATAATAAACTTCGCAGTGAAACACTCGCGTATAAATCGAGCAGGCATTTGCTTGCAGGTTTCCATGTTTTGTAGTTATGCTGTATGACAATAACGACTCACGTGTATAGCGTGTTAATATTACGAAAAGCTAACAATGAAATAAACAGAAAACTCACCAAAAATGAAAAAAAAGAAACCTTTTGTCAATAACCATTAATGTAAACGCTATATAGTAATTCTCTTGCATTTTTCTTATCTTTTTTATGCATGCTATCCCAACAGCTCGCTAAATTTGTCATTGCTAGTGAAAAGTAATACTAAATTAAATATGAGATTCACCAAAAATATTTAAAAAGCAGTTGTGACCTTGACCATAAGCCTTCATGTATACGTATGTGCAGTAATTTTTACGGCTTTTGTTATTGTTCGCAAAAGTAACGGTCAGAAAGAAACGGTAATAACAATTTCCACCACAAAAAAAAAAACGTTAAAGTGGCACGAACTCAACGAACTCCTTTTAAAATTAACTCGTAGCTGTAAAGCTTTGATTACGTTGGATCTACTATTCCAGCGCATTACGAATTCAACGCCCGCGGGCTTTTTTTTTCGAACAGACGGAGGAATTTTATTTTATGCTACCTCCTCGAATTTTCGAAATCCACTGGAGTGCTACGCAGCTAAAAGCATGTTGCACAATTATCGTTTGAAGTTAGCTTTCAAATGTTTCAGGTGGTTCAAAATCAACGTCAAAAACGTGAAAAAAATATTTGCATAAGTTTTGCGTGATTCTAAAATTTGACACGAATAGCGAAAATACCATTGCACAGCTGCTCCAGTTAATAAAATGGATTTTTCTCTGCGAGTTCTTTATAAAAAATCATACTTTATCGTGCTGGATAAAGGAGGCGTTAGTGGGAGCGGGTGACTGGCACTTAATGAGGACATGGGTGTAATGCTTTTGTGCTAGAGTAGTTGTTTGATACGAGGTTAAGATACTTCACACAGCGTGTTTAACTCGAATTTTTTTCCACATGGTTCATAAAGAAGAAGCATTTAAGAAACAAATCTATTTACTGCATAGGCATGTAATGCAGTAATTTCCAAATACATTCATTATCAGTACGGAAGACCTTGACTGTGTTAATAACTGACCTGGGCACGAATGCGTGCATAGACCAGAAAAGCAAAGAAAAATACTCTTTAAAAATTTGATTAAAATCATCTTGTGCAACCTAATTGTAGCAGTTCGGTTCGTGGTTGGCAGGTGGGTGTTTCCTTGACGCTAAGCAATTACTGAAAATTGTATTTTGCATATTTTTGCTTTTCATAAGTCTGCGACTCGTCAGTCAACTTTTAGGTATTTTTCCGAATTTGTCCACTCAAAATTTACCTGTCTATCTAAGATAATAAGATACTTCCTATTCGACTAAGTTGGAGCTAAAGCATGTCACTCCCCTCTATAGATAACACCACGAACTTCTTCGTTTCTGTCCATAACGTTCAGAATAATTGCGAGAACTTTGCGGAGCACAGTTGTTAAACGATATATACGATTGTAACTATTTTAAGTGAAAAATATTTTAAAAAATGCTGAGTTGACTAGATTTTTTTCAGTTTGTTGCTTCGGCAATATGTATGAATTTTTGCAGTTTAATTTTGGAAATTCTTCAAGCGCTTTTTAGGTTAAAGTTCTTCAGTTCCACATCCGCAAACTTCCTTTAAACTTTACTATCGCAAAACTGTTGATGATTACTGAGTCGTGTTCGACTTGTCATCTGCAAGCTTTTCTCATATTGGTCAAACGCACTTTATCTCTACCGTGGACTTCAGAAACGAGCAAAAAATTCTGACATCATCTTAAGTTTCTCTCGATTATCATAAGATCCATAACAAATGTACTCAAAGCACCACCATAGGTAGAACACACTCGAGAGAAATATTGATTAGGGTTAAATCAAACAACCTGAACAACTCGTCATTTTCTCATCACGAAAGAAAAACCGAAATGCATGAAGTAAGGGCCTGAAGTACTCTTTGAATATACCACCATGATCAAACATCTTTTCATTCTGCGGGAATGTGAATTTTTCTCCTACAAAGCAAACACTCTGTAGGAATAACGGCTAGAATATACTCGACGTTGTACTCTATAAGTAGCGTGGCTATGGTTATTTCGAGTCACTTTTCAAGACACTAATGCAGGCTGAAAAGCCAATTTCCGACGTCATGAAAAGTCTCCTAGCCCATTAAAAAAATATCCTGACGTAGGTTACAAAACTGCTACTGTGCGCAAAAGGATGCTAATGCACGGAAGTCAACATCACTATGCAGGTGCGTAAATAGGCTCACTTGAGTTAGTTGTCTATTATGAGGCCAGTTCACTTATGGGGAGAAGCGTAATTATTTATGCGAGATGCAGTAAATCACACAGCAGTGGCATGTTTCCAGTGACGTGTACTGGCTAGTTTTACCCCCACTACTTTCAACCCAACTGGGTTACCATTATTCACCGGTTAGGGTACGAATGATGTACGCTTATTTTTTATTTTTCTTTATTTTTTGAAAGTTAAGCTCTGAATTGCGGTTCATTTAGACATTTTCTTGAGAATTGTATGTTTTTAAAAGAAAACAAATTGTATTTTTTTTTATCTAACTGAACTTGCAAAGCTATTTTGAAACGTTCTACACATACTGAGGCACATTTCCTCCGAACCAATACAGGTGCAGCAACACACTTCCATTGCCACTGAAGTGTAGGCCTGTTTGGCAGTTGACCTATCCAGCCATCTTGGCAAACTGAGAACCGCGATAATATTAGAAAGTTGATAGAATGGAAGCCGCTTTAGCGGGAAACATTATTCCATAGTTTGATTATCTTTTTTTTTTTTTTTTTTTTATTGAGCATACTCGAAACGCCAATAGACAACTTTGTTATATTCTCCATATTTTCATTCAAATTTGTACAGGTGACGCGTAACCCAATTTCGTAGCTAGGCTAGATTTGGACCCCGTAATGGATAAATTTGAATTTGCATAGCAACTAGCAGACGTCATTTTATCAAGCCGTTTTTTAAGCAAGGTGTTCCTTTTCAGATATTAGAGAAATACTACAGATGAACAAAACAGTCATCTGGAGTCAAAAACAGTTAACAGCTGAAAATATATCCACAGTTGATTTACTGTATTGTTTCCTAGTACGTGGAACAGAACTATAAAATTTGCGAAAAATAACCACCTACGTTAGGAACTCTGGGTAGGGCTAAATTTGGCTCCGGTGCCAAGTTTATGGGCTCGTTCCGTACTTTCGTGGGCAATACGTAGAAAAGTGTAAAAAAAATGTCCGCCAAACAGATGAACTCGACAAGAGGATGAAGCCTGTGTCGCTTTAAAAAAAAAATGCAGTACAGTATGTCGTCTACTTTTACGTTCAGTATAATCCAATCTTAGCCCAGTTTCACACGTCTCTACGAGCATATGCAATAGTGTCTCCAACAAAACTTTCGTTTCTCCATTCCCTTTACCTGATATGTTCCACACTACATTTGCTAAGCGTACTGAGCTTATATTGACTATCATTACAAAACCACAACATCGAAAATCTTCTCCGCTAGACAAAACTGGACAAGGCCAAAGCCTCAATATTCGTCTTTAAGCCTCTTTTTTTTCTCTCCACAAGCACAAAACACACTATACTACGAAATGCTGTGGACTACATAGTACGTATACATCGTCCAAGCATCACTCAACAACTTCCTAATCTCTTTCTTTCGCGCCTTCACGGAAAGGGAAAAAGGAGAGCAAATTTTATGGCGCTATTGTTGTATCCTTTACTCTTTTATGCGGAAGATCGCGCAGCGTGGACGTTACTAGCGACATAAGAGCTCGGTAGGACATCGCAGGATATAAACGGGAAAGAACGACCAGAACGCTGTACTGTTTGCGCTCTCACACCTTTCGCCCAGGTGTCGTTGCTTCTTAGATTGGGATGCGAATTATACGTCAACAATAAGCTGGATCCGACAGCAGAACACGCCCTAGCATTGTTCTTAAGGAGGTCATGTTAGTGCAAGGAGTTAGACGTCAGGATGAATCGCAGTTCAACGCTCCGGACACCGTTAACGATGCTGCTCGACGCCCTTTTTACGACTCTCTTCTTTCCGGTTTCGAAGTCCCCCGAAAGCACTTGACCCTTTTTCGCGCTACTACATCCATCCGGATCAATCCACCAAAACAATTTTTCAGGAGCCTGTTCTAAACCGTGGCCGATGCACAGCGCAAGGTGTTTTCGAGAACGTTATTGCATTTTGCACAAATCGAGTCATTATGAACTTAAGCTTAAAAAAAAAAAAAAAAAAAAAAAAAAAAAAAACGAGTTAAGCTAGACAATATAGCGCTTTGTGAATTGAAACGAAATTATGCGTTTCGAATAGGTACAACCCAGATTTCCCATAGCTGGGGAAAAAATAAATGGCATAAAAATTTCTAAAGCAGAAAATATTAGATTTTACATGAGACGTTTATTCACGTTTCACGGATAAAACGAGTTACGTATAAAGTACATTGAATATACTCCAGGAGGTTACGTGTTCTTTAAAATGCTCGCACATATCATTTATCATTAATCACTTCTTTTTTATGTAAAATTACTAAGCTACTGGTATAGTTAATAGCGATATCCTTGTAAACAGTTACAAGAATATCAGAATTTTTACTAAAAATGTTGTAATTTATTTACCCAACACACCTTGAAGTAATTGAAGAAGTAACTGAAAAAGACTGAGACAATAAAGAGAAAGAGGAAGGCATGCTTGCTCACAACAATAGGAGGATAGGGTTGTGTGGCCGAATTTTGGCCTCTATACAATAAAATTTTTGCAATTATATCCCAAGTAATTACTTGAAAAATTCATAACAAAGACCTGCAAAATACCATAAAGCAGTGTAATACTCCGATTAGCAAGAGAAACTTATTTGGAAGCAAATGATCGAAGGAGCTCTCCAGTTCAGTTCGAGTTATCTATTTTGTGACGAACAATACTCCGACGTTTTGGTATGAAGGGACAAGTAACACGTGCAAATGGAGTGAATGAGTTGTGAGCCTTCATACAGTTTAACGCAGCACCCACTACCCTTCCCTGGTAGATTTTTCTCTAGGCTCTGATGTATGAACCAAGCTTGACCTCCGGGCTGCCTCTAGCACCCCGACGTTGGGAGTATGAGGTAATAGGGGAAGAAGAAGCCAAGTATGAAGAGGGAAGGTGACGAGTTATAGCTGAAAAAAAAAGAAAGAAAGGAGAGATACGGTGAACAGTAGGACAGTGAACAAGTCGTCTGTGATGCGAAGGGGTAGACGCAATAGCGTGATCGAACGTGTTTACCCATTTTCAACGCCACGTTACTCGTAGAAACACCGACCAGAGAATCCCGTTGCCACCGCTTTCTACGAATTGGCGCTGAACACCCCTAATGTTTCGTCTTTCTTGAAACTAGTCTGGGACTTAGTTCGTTCCTGTTCCGCTTTTGAAGCTTTACGGTATAGGGTATTCTAGGCGATTAAAAGTGATGGGTGAAGGTGTTATTTTTAATTGACGAAACTTCGAACAAAATTGATAACTCAATTCAGCGTCTGTGAATAATTCGTAGTAAACGAGGCCCTAAACTCTTAACGAAAAGAAAACGTGGAATACCCTCAATTGCCGTCGGTTTTTTAACATATGTGATCATGTATTTCACAATTTAATGTACCAGTAATCCAAAATTCTCGAGCCGTTATGACGGTCGTTGGCCAATGCCCGGTAATTTCAACAATTATAGTCCTGCCAATTATGGTGTTTGAAAGTAATAGCGTGATCTGTCTACTGACACGGTTTAACAGGCTTGTATACGTGTGTTATGTAGCCCGAAGACGCACTGGGATGGGTCGCGCTGAGCGAACGGATTATTGTCACGCCAGTTTGGATTTCGCTCACTTAGGAAAGCATTTGTTAACCAGCGGAGTACAACAAAGTTTTCTATGAATGAGGGTTTTCCAAAGGAACAAACGTAGGGGCTCTGGGTCTTTGTTAAACACATGTGCGTTTTTCTGAGTGCAGTTCCTGGCTCATTAAAGATGTCTCCCCTTTCAGTCACAAAATCAGAAACTAATTATAGCTTTCGTGACAAAATGATCGATCGTGTAATTTTGATAATAAAAATATTCTATTTGAAATAACGTTAAAATGAGTAGTAAGTAGAGCAATGAATTTGTAGATTATAGCATATCACACACATTATTCGTAAATTGTTTTATTCTGGAAGGACGATTTTACTGAGATTTCTTACCGCTATTGCATTATGATCGTATTTTTTATTTTTCCCCTTTTGAATGTTTTCTAATGAGATATAGAAAGCTCCCAAACCAACACCAAATATAACTCTTTCCAAATTATCTGGTAGAGCAAACTTTTATTAATAGTACACTTTCTTTCTTAACATATCGAGAGACGTTAAAAAATACTTTACAATTATTGACAATCTTATTTTTTACTGTACCAGTCGTTCATACCCCAATATGCCCCGGCTTAGCTGCACGCAAAGAAGTAAAGATACATACTAAGATATTAATAAAATACAACCACGGTCATTTATCAAGGGGACACAGGAGTTTAATTAAAAAGTCCTTTAGTCCAGGAACAAAACCTCCACTGTTCGGAACCTAAACAATGGATCTTCTTGTTCCCCATTGACAGAGCCGAAACGTAAACCATGACTAATGTCGTTCGATCAAGTGTGCGCTTTCCCATGTCCATCTTTTTCTCAGGCTCGTATTTTACGCTATGACTCAGAGTTTCTCTTTCATTCCATGCTAGTAATGTGCACAGACTGTGCATCTTGGTCATTTATGTCTCTTCTCCGCTCCAGCCCCAGCTTCACTTGTAAAGAAATACACAGAATTATACTTCACACAGTCAAACTTCAATATATATCAGCACACCCCCATACAAAACCTTTGACCCCCTAAGCATCCAATGCACAGTACTACGTCCATTCATAACGTGTTCAGCTCATTAAGTACTAGTGATTGTAAGCATCATGAGGAGAGTGAAGCGGAAGCTATGTGAAACCCTATACTTCCATCCATAATTGACTCCATTTCAATCTTTTACGGTGCACTTCAATGTCTGTGCTCGTGTAGTATGGACTCCTTCCGGTGCTTTATTCAACTATAACATATGCCTGATATAAACGCAGAATAAAACACGCGAAAGTTAAACGGGTATATTATCGCGCGTGAGGACCCGAAAATTTGACTTCGATTAGACCTTTTTTTTTTGAGAGAGTTTAGTTTCGAGAGTTTTGCACGCGTGAGACGGGAAACTTTGACCTCGATTAGACCTTTTTTTAGAGTTAAGCGTTTGAATTTTTGTGACTCGAGAGTCTTGAGAAACTACGGAACACGAGACTGCTCATAGGCTTCAACTTCCCCAGTGAAATGTTCATACAACGGGGTCTGTGATATAGCATAGGCTTCCAAGTTTCGGAGAGCACGGGGTGTACACGCTGCTGAAAGATTCTTGACAAGAGGGAGGGAAGAACATTATTTACGTGCACTGCTGTAATTGGTTAAGCGCAATTTGCACTCAGTTTACATAGTCCATTTGAACTTTATGACGCGAGAAAGAGCACAGATTGTTCAGCTCTAAGTCGAGGTTCCAACAGCGTTTACGAACGTATTTTGCTATGTATTGCCACCCTGAGGGCACACTGAGCAACTAATGCATACATAGCCCTGGTATCCTGCTAGTAGTCAAGAAAACTTATTAAAGACGTGCGCCAAGGCTTGAATTTCGCTTTGGATTTATTTAGCTTGTTTTTTTTCTCAATATATTATTACAGTAATGAGCAGAAACACAGACTAATTATTCCACGTTTAAGGAGATTCTAAGTAGGATATAGCTATCTTGGGAAACTTTATTCTACCACAGAGGACAATATGTTCGGGAATAGGGTGGTTTTAGGGTGTTATTGAAGAGATGTTCGAGATTACTGTCGTGGACATTTATAGAGATATTTTTTTTAATTATAAAAAAAATCCAGCACGACGTGCTTGCTCTGATTCAATAGTCATAGCCAGAAAAGTACATTACAATATTTATAGCTAATCTTTTTTACCGAGTTTTCTGCTTAATGCTTTCTTGCTTTGTACAGACATGTTCTTAGGCTTGACAAGAATTACTCTGAAGAGGAAGGTATGCTCAAGATCAAAGTACGATCAATATTTCAAGCCTTACAGAGCAAAAAGATTCCGACAAACATTTTGTTCATCCTCAAAGAGGATTCTAGTCCTCTGTTTGATCAGTCTAAACAGCACGACTCACTACGATAAGTACAAACTCTTTTTAGCTGACAATGCAAACGTTACGTACACATTAGTCATGATATGTGTCGCAAAGCGCGGACTCTAGGCAATCCCAATGGTAATTTACAAAGTTTATTCACATGATTACTAAATTATGACGTAAAAATTCATTTCTTGCTTCATATAATCTTCCTTTCTTGTTTCGGTGTCGCAAAAAAGTTGGGCAACTAGACAACTTAAGCATTTTTTTGGCTGTTTTAGTCGAATGGAACCTACAAATAGACCATTATAAAATAAGTGAGTGCACTTTGACTTGTCTTTTATGGATGCTTCTAAATACAAATTGGTCGTGATACGATAACTAGGCAAGGTTTGTGCACGAGCAGTCGCTTGTCACCTGACTGAATTTGAAATGAAAATTAGGGCTGATCAAGAAGCGCGACTATAAAATTACAAGCACCTTCTTTTGGAGTTTGCAGGTACAGCTTCGTAGCCTGCTTCACCTTTCTTTGTTGAAGAAGCACTTTGTTCGATTAAAAAGTTGCGGTTATACGACTTTTCATGTTCCACGTGCAAGAGTTTCTTCTTGGGGGTACTTTTTGTTCCAAAGAATTTTTGCTACCACCTTTTCTTTTAACAAGTCTACGATTCTAAGTGCAATTTCTTGTGGCGGAGTATTTTTGAACCAAAAGTCTGAAGGAGAAATAGTTTGTACGCATTGCGACCAAATTCTATGCAAGCTTCCCGACCTTTCTTGTTTGAAGATGCTGAAAGAATTCATTCGAGACATAACTTTATGACAAAGTTCAGTATCAAAAACATTAAAAGAAGTAAAGAACGAAAAAGTAACTAAATCGAAAGCTAGCATACTCTGTCAAGCAAATCAACTTGGAGAATTTTAGATGGCGCTACCTAACGTGCCCACACAACAGTAAAACTCGCTATAACGAACAACTGCCACAGGGAACGATCAGCTATTGTAATCAAGGCTCACAGGTCACCACGATAATGCTTGCCACTCGGGTCATAATTGGCTATTATGAAGTGGTCAAGGAGTTTTGCTACATTTTCCAATTGTAGTAGAATAAAATTATAACGAATCCATTTATAACGAACTGTCAACTACTGTAAATAATTCTTTACGCCACCTAACTATATAAATGTATAGAAAGTATGTGTTGGAAGACGCTAAATAAGTCTATTACGGAGAGCCCACTTGTCTAAAGCATAGGCAAATATCTTTTCGACTTCTATTATTTTAAAATCTCTATTGCTCTACCTTCAAAGCACATTATAAATATATTGTTTGGTACAATGGCATTTCTGTTAGCATCAAGAGAGTTTACCGTATAGCAAGAACGTAAGGGTGTAAAACTCAAAAATAAAGTAAAAAATTCCTGGAATTTCCTACCATTATATGCTGCTTGTACCTATTCTTGTTTTGTATATCATAACACAAGGAATGCCAAAGCGACATAGTCGACAAGAAAACAGTTCCAAGTAAAGGAATATTGTTTTTCTTCCAACTCCCACACACTTTTCTTTTACCAAAATATACGCTCAGCTGCCAAGAAGTGATCTTATCGCAGTGGTCATTTTGGCCAAAATAAGCATTGTTCGACGCGCCAAAAGGCAAACCCACTGCACTGGGCCAGTGCCGCGGTCCAAGTACAGCGATAGCGCCATCTGCTATCACGGATTTCTCCTTGTTTTTCAACGGCGAAGACAAGAATCATGTACCGTATGCACTACAATTCGTGTGTTTCCCTTTCGGTTTCGTTGTGTGTTTTTCTCTCTCCCCTAAACTCTTTCTCTTCGTTGTACTAAAGAAACAAGAGACAAGCGTCCAAGCAAAGAGGAGGTTATCTGAAACTCGGGCTACTGGATATTGAATTTCTGCTTGGCCGGTTCTTCGTCTCCAAGAAAACGATGGACACTACAGCGTGCACGTAGCTGTCAGTTAGGCTTCATTATCCGTGTAACTTTCCCATCAACCTTGCATCGTTTTCCACGGGGTGCCCTTCTTCTCTTCGTCGGGCCCGTACTGCGACCTCCTTTTTTACGATTGAAACCCTGAAAACACGGAGATAAGGCAGTAATATACCTGGGCCCTTCACGATCTTTGTTACTTTGCGAGTGTATTACATATCTTCCTTACAACTTTAGAAAAACGGGATTGTTCCAAAGACACGAATGTTCATTTCCTCGGGGATCTAATACACGCGCTAAAGACCCACAACAAAATTCCCAATGGGGATAGTTTTCCTTTAGTACTTATTACTGCCACTGGGCAAAAGTAACAGACGTTTGGACGCGCAACATTTTATAGCTTGCTTAACTAGCTCCTTAAGTGTGGAAACGTGTTTTTAAGACGCTTCTAAATGGCGTACGCCTCTCGTAGTCTACAGCTTTTATAATGCCTATCTAGAGCGCAATACGACTCGTAACTATTACTACATTAATCCCAATACCAAGTTCGCGAAGAGGGCCAACAAATGCAGCAACGCGGAAAAGTGCCTTAACGAAAGACCACTTACGAGTCCGCGCAAATCGCTAAGCAATACTCAGCGAAAAATATCGTATCACCTACACGTTGCACAGGAAAAGACTGAAAAATAAACTAGAATCTATGTTGTATTAACTGCGAAATAACTTGCTAACATTGGGCACACTAGAAATTAACATTGGTCGCGGTCAAACTAGAAATCCACTTCGTGAAAAATTCCCAACACGCTTGCCTGCAAAGAGCTAAAATCCACGCCGGTCACTTAAAAAAATTTAATAATAGATAACATAAAATAAAAATGAGAGCAAAATGCTCTATGATAGCGAGTTATGCTCGTGCACGATATCCCAGTTAAAAAAAAAAGAGAAATAGGCAATACATCACCGGTATCCACAATTTGAATTTGAAAGTCAAATAGAAACTCTGGATACAGGCAAATAAGAATACAGACATTCAAAAGCTTAAGAATTTCGCAGGTGAAATGGCAAAAAGTGCTTGACCTTATCATTTTTTGTTTTTTTTTTATAAAGAAAATTAGATCTAATTCACTAGATTGCCCGATTTCTTTTTCTGGAAAATAAGAAGCTGCAAAATTTACGGCTATTAAACTTTTTTAGTGCTTTTTAAGTTAAAAACTCTAACGAACGTAGGTATACTTGCTTGCAAAATTACTGTAGGATTTTTCTCTTTTTGTAGATTTTACGATAATTTTATGGTAGGACCTCTGAAGATTTCTCCCCTATTCTCCAATGAGAGGTTTGCGTATGCCTGGGCTTAAAGCTAATACGTAGAAAATCAGTTAAATTTTAGTTGTTATAACACTGATAATGAATATTTAGTTGAACCGAAATCGTAGGAATAAGTAAACATAATGGCATACATGGAACTAAAATTATTAAAACACTATAACTTCTAAAATTCGTTGAGAACGCGGATGTTAGAAGCGTCAACCGTGTGGCTGTTTCAGCATCGACGCATCTTATCTAGTTTTTTATTCTACTTTTTTATCAATGATTTTTATGCCATTTTACTACAGGACTAGTAAACCGCAAAAGCCAAAAACAGATCTAAGTAAATTCCAAAAGCGATAACTTTTACCCCATGGAGTTCTGTTTCTTTGTACTTCCACTTTTCTTAAACGAACATCTATTACAATCTACCTCGTTTATCCCTTCGGTAAAACTGACAATTTCTTAGTGAATCTTAGCAAGCAGCGAGCAAAAAATGGCAGTCGTAAAATAAATTGATGGAAGTGCTGTCCGTGTCTTCTTTCATTACATTCAGAGAAGAAAGATCCTTTTTCTTTACAAAAGAGATAATTCTTTGGGGGAGTAGGGGGCACTATTGTAGTCCCCCCCGACCGGTCCAGCATGCTCAGTGGTAATTGCTGCTTCTCAGTGGGGAAAAAATCTCTAAATGGTTTCCTCCATTGTCATTGACTGACCAGCTGACAACCTTTAAAAAAGCCCCGGGAAAGAAAGACCAAGTGCTTCAACATATCAAACCTTTTGCTCGCCTAGTCTTCTCGGTTTGTCATCCTGAAACCTCGCCATCTGCTCGACACGGTACCATCTGTCGCCCACACATACCGCAAACCCAGCGTTGAGATCTTGAGATGACACCCTTGCTCACATCTCTGGAAAGATTTTTGGCTGAAACTCATAGCCATATAAGACGTTCCCCCTTTTCCGAAATTGCATGACGCGAAAATCTCATATCAGTTATATCATCCTTTATTCGCTGCCTTTTTGATTTCTACAATAGCAATGGCTGTCATGAATGTGCAACTCCTCGTCTACTTACGCCCTGACTGTTACGAAGACGTACCGTGCAGACTTGTACCGAACACGAAGGCTTTTGTCTTCGGAGGTAGGCTTAGCTGCCATCGTTCTACTCGCACAGACCGTCACTGATACCTAAAAAAAAAAAAAAAAAAAAAAAAAAAAAAAAAAAAAAATAAAGGCGGGCACGTGAAGCGAAATGACGGGAAAAGACAACAGATTATTTTCCGCTGCAGCTTCCTGCCACAAGCTATTTTATGTTTTGACAAGCACAAGTTGACTAATGTCGCTTTGACTCTCACTCATTGTTTAACTGCACAATTCGTTCCGAATAGAAATTACGACACGATGCCAGTACAACAAATTACACGGAACCAATCTCACTTTATAACAAAAGTGCCGTATTGTGGCAATACCCAGACACCAGCAACAGGCATAAGCCTGCGAACTGACAACTAAGGAAAAATCAGAGCTTTTTAGGCATTTCACGGGCAGAAAGTTTTACTGTAAGGCAAGTCGTGAAATTGTCATCGCAGATTTATCAAAAAAGGTCAAAGATTTCGACTTCCTGCACAAAAGAAAATAAATAAGAAACATGCTTACAAAAAAAGGGAATATCAATATCACGAAATTTCCACGGGAAAATCTGCCGGCGAACAAACCTCGCTTTGGAGTAATGCGGTCAAGTGTGAGCCTATTTATTGCCGAGCTGAAAGGACCCAAATTGAAACCTCCGACCCGCAAGTTGAAGAACATAATGTTTCATGCATATTTCATTCTCGATTTGAAAAGGAAAATCCTGCAGAATACAAGTACTGACTTCTTGCTGCAGCCCACTTTTGGCCTCTAAACTCCTAACCAAATTCATAATTTAACCAACGAAAAGTTCTGCTCTGACAGTTATCCCGTAGCATCTTTGTTGCGCGCTCTAAGCGTTTGTATACATTTTTACAGCCGACGCTCTGCGCTTGGGGGTAAATCTACAGCATGTGGGACGGAAGAGGATTGGTGTAAGCAGCACCTTCGAGAGTCGTCAACTCGGCGGAGCTGGCTTTCTCTTAACATCCCGTGCCGTATGCCAGTATGACGAAGAGTGATACAGCTTGCTTTGTCTTCCCTGGGCTAAACTCAATTATCTTTGCCCTTCTCGTTGTGCTTTCTTTTGGCATTCAAACTTCTCAGCTCTCGCTGCCTATTCTTTTTTATCGACTGAAGGAAAAGAGCGACAACGGGGGAAAAAAGCTACAGCTATATCTAACTCTGGGAAATGCTTGGCACCCACCGTGGCTTTTTCGAATACACTGCTACTGCTACTCTAAAAACAAGCAGGAATAGAGCGCGGAGAGGGAGGAAGAACGAAAGGCTCATCTCCAATGCAAAGTGCTCGGATGAGCTGATGTCGATGAAAGACTCCCCAGAGAAAGAACAGAAAACGCGAGAAGGGGTCAAAAGCGCGGCACGGGGCGTTAAGGCATGCAGGAATCATTATCCTTGTCAGCATATAATTTGCTCCTGGTAAAACCATACTCTTGCATAACAAAACAGGGAGATAAAGAGAACATTAAGGTGTCATTCTTACCTAACATTTTTTACAGACACTTAGCGCTAGTCTACAGAGAATCCAACATTTCAAGAATCGAAAATTAAATTACACCTGCCACGTGGAGAATTTTTTAACACACTCTGGATAGAGTCGTTCACAAAAATATCAAATGCAGCTGACTTTCACTCAAGTAAATTAGTAACTTGTAACTAATTACAGGGAACTTTGCTGCGAAGCATACTTAGGTCTCCGTAAGATCCAAGGTACAGGAGAAAAGAAAGAAAAGGTAATTTAAAATTTCTTCACTTTCCTTAAGGTTCCGGGTATATATCATTTCCAGAATTTTTTAGAAATAAAAGATCGCTCCCTCCGCGCAGAGTAGGCTGTTACAGTTACCAGCAGCAGAGAGTGATTGAGGTTAAATATAAACTCTGAATAGAAGTACACCACAATACTGTCATAAAAAACCTTAAATTGTAAGACAATATTACATAATGCGTCTATCCGAATTCGGTTTTCCTTATAGTGTACCTTAAAATTGTAAACAAATCAGGCCTAGATCAACAGTTTGCCCAATTTTCATTCTTCCATAGAATGAAAGCTAGCAGAGATTCAAACAAATAGCAAATATTAAAAAAAATAATAAAAAAATCAACCTTTATTTACAAGTTTGATAAAAGCTTTTTGAAAAATAAATCATAACTGACGCACTAGTTATCCCAACAGCAACACTACTGTTCAAACGGTTTCTTCGATTTTTTTTATCGCTATACATCATGATGTTTGACAATTCCCCATGTTATTCTCCCATAAGCGGCTTGTATGCACGATGGAAAAATGAGTGCCCAATGTATATCAGGGCCAAGCTCGCATGGTTTTTACATAATCTTCAGTAGTTTGATTGCGTACAATACAACTGTGTACAGTTACTAAACAGTGCTGTTCAATGCTGGCTGCTGATATAAACGAACTTACCTTACAAAGTGTGCAACATTTAACAAATTTAAGCCTTTTACAATTAAATTTGATCTTATTTTATTAATTCAATGATTAACTACGATATTTTTTTATTAAATTATTTAACTGAATTATTTAATTAATCAACTATATTATTTTAAATACTGCAAATATTATCGGCTTAAAAAAGGGGAAACTCCTAAAATATAAGTTTTGCATTCCATCGAGAGTTTCGGTAAGTCTAAAGTTAATAGAAACTGGAGTATTTTCTGTAGGTCCGTGCAATCAGTTCCTGCTTCTTATCAATAAACGTAATACTTCTACCTTCCGCTATTCTACCCCATTCATGAATACCTTGTTCATAAAAATACCGTTTACAATTTCCCGTCTAAAGTTAGTTTACGCTCTTTTGCAGCAGCTGAATGGCTTACGGCCGCAATAGTCATTCTGCTAAATATTGGATTTTTCCGGGGAGTTTCATTGCCAACTTTCCCAACAGTCGCACTGCGATATTATGCAGCGGTAAAAAGAATAGAAATCGTTCATAAAAACTTGTGCCATAACTACTGCAATACGTCTTTCACCGAAGCAGTACCAAAGTTTACACCCTCTTTTCCTCTTCCATCCCAACAATGGGAAATTTATTTCCAAAATAATACCGTATCAGTAATGTAAAATTTGACTACTTTAGTTTTCTTTTCTAATCTATCTGGTTAAAGTTGATTGTAAAACAATCGATAGAACGGCGGCTACGTTACGAGGAAGAAAAAGAAATAATGATTCTCGGAATATTTTAATAGACCGCGACCTACTCGTCCCAAATTGTTGTCTTCTAGCAATAACAAGCTGGGAGTAAAATACACATACAGGAGGCTTATACATGGTTTCCTTTGCCTTGATAAACAAATAAGCTCGGAAATATAAAGACTTGGAAGAAGTAGAAATAAAAAAGGAAAATCAATAAACCCCCTTCTCTAATTAACATCTCTCCCCAAACCAAACCTTTTTCTACTTTAGCAAACAGCAGAAGAATAGTGCTACAACCAAGCACCTTACAAAAAAAAAGAAAGGGAAAACTTCCCTTTGTTCAAACAAATGAGAAAGTCCACGGATTGCAGCAGACTTCATATTCTAACCCAAGAAAGATGAAAGACAAAAAATCCCGTGAATCACATCCTAATCGAGGCTTGCGAACATCCTTTACCCGTAGCGAACAAATTTGGCAATAATTTGAAAAAAAAGGAAATGTCGACTTCCATTTTTTCCTCCAATCTTTTCTGTACAGTGCGAAAATACAACGCTTCACAGGGGGGCCACCTTGCAATATTCAACCATTTATTCACAAACACACTTAAATCTCTTTTTAAATAACGTAACTTGAAGAGATTTGAGAACGATCTCCTACTGGATGCCTGTTGTTCCAAACTTCTTCTTACCAACAAGTTTTCTTATCCTGCCTTTAGATCGTAGGCTTATTTTTCTTGCGTTGGAAAGGTCAGCGGTGCTGCAGGCGGACACGAAGCTGGAAGTGCTGCTTCTAAATCACTCAAATCCATCTTAGACACGTCAAAACCCGAGTCACGTACGGCACAAGTCATCGGCACTCCTTTCGTTTGGTGTTTCCGACCACGACCCCGACCGCGAACAGGGCGATGCATGAAACCTCGACTAGCTCCATGTCCGAAAGAAAAATTGGCGGGTACATGATAACTGAATCTGTATGTCAGGCACCCTGACGGGCTAAGGCCAATACCACCAACTCCGATTTCCGTGCTTGGATCCGAAGGATTAATAACACTGGAGCTAGCATTGTCAACCTCGACTTCCATTCCGTCCGTTGACAAGTTGCTGGAGGAACTTGGGTTTGATCTTTTGCTGGACTGGCCCATCCACTCATCGAACCGAAAGTGAGCGGGGAATTTATGGACTTCTACACAGTGGGTACGTCTCGTTTGGGCATCCACAAAGCTTTCACTGCAAGACTCCATAAGACAGCGGTACTGCACCACAGCGAGATTTTAATAGCATGAAAAAATATAACGCTTTTCTAATTAAATTATTTATTGTATTTATATTAAGCAAAATTGCGGACTAAACTGAGATAGAACATAAATCCTAGGAAATAATTTCTAAAGGCCTTGTTAATAGCCTTTTTCACGTTTCGGATGTTTGCTTCGAAATAATTACAGTTTCGGATGTTATATATATATATA
>JAGQDJ010000017.1:0-45889 GCA_022885665.1 Triops longicaudatus | reverse complement strand
ATATTGTATTTATATTAAAAGAAATATATATATATATATAAAAGAAATAATGCCCAGGGCGAAGCTGTAGGAAATGAGTGTGCCACCTAGTGCTAGTTCTGTTAATAGTAGAAACTTTGGCTGTGATAGAAATAGCTGGTTCGCCTTTAAGCTCTAAACCAATTAAACAGAAATTGGTTATATAGCCTAAAACTGCTACTCGAAAAGGTAAGGATGTGCATTGCCGAAAACATCTTCAAGTCATGCTTGAGGGTATTTAGTATCAATCAATCCAAAGAAAAATAAAAGGCCGGAGATGTGCAAGGAAATAGCAAACAGGCGAGCGAGGCACACGGTGAGTCATTAGGAGGTAGACCTTAATGAGGGATTGAAGGATCACTGTACTTATTTGAAGAATACCATTCAACCAAGCTATAATTACGCAAGTCACAAATAGAGTTCGCCAACGTTTGCTACTAATGTGTTTACTATTCCATATGCGGAGAAAAATTGCTGTTTGCACGCTACTTGGTCGTATTTTCTGAAATCCGGGTATGTGAAGTTACTGTAACCAAGCGGAAAAGTAACAAAAAACACTTACCATTGCTTGTTTGGAAGACAATACTTGGAAGAATGGGTCGTGATGCTCTGTAATGTGCAACTCCAGCAGTTGAGGCGAAGGCAGATGTTTTTTGCATGTAATGCATGTATACTGATGTTGAGAATTGTAGTGATCTTCGAAGGCAGTTACACACTTAAATGTTTTCATACAGCCGGGAACAGAACAGCAGAACTGGTCCAGTCTACAAATTATAATAGAAAATTAATTCCAACACTAGTATTTTCATAAAACTAATCGTATTGTACAATTCTCTTGAAATTAAAAGCACAAATCTGGAGGGGAAAATCTAAGCTAAGAAAGTTACCTGTTTTGCAGCAGGTCATCGTCATCCAAGTCCACGACTGGTCGTTTCTCGAACAACATTTGACAGATTTGATTGCCTTCTTTAAGGAATGGATCATCATATAGTTTCCGGGATACACCCATTTTTTTCAAAATATCAAAAGCCATGGAAAATATTTAGTATGTCCGAAAAAGGACTGTGCTAATAAAAGATAGCTTTGGGAGTGTTTCTTCCCGTCGACCACGCTTTGCCCTATGAACCAAAACAAACAGTGCGGTCCTCTACAGAAAGTGTACATTCGTACAGTTTCCAACGCAATAACATAGATGCCAGCATAAGCCCCTAAAAGGCGCTTTGCGTTGAAATTAGAGTTCAAAATTAGATTACTGAATCTGTGCAATAACCTTTTGTTTAGTGTGTGTGACAGTCACTTACTCTGTTAAACTGTTAGGTCATTTTCTATTTCAGTAAAAAAAATTCTTTCTTATTTTTATAGCAAATATAAAAGACTAGAACTTCGATGGTAGCACACGCAGTAAAAAAATGACGATAAACTGCTTTTGTAAAAAAAAAATGTTTCAAAAATTGTCAGAGGACAAAATAGTTCTTATCAACGCATTGAATTATAGAATTTAAGTACATCGTTATGTGGAAAATATGGAAATTAAGAATAATTCTGTTTTCCAGTAATTTTTCTACGACCTGTCTGAGGAAAAAATCGACAGATGATCATGTGTCACGACTCGTCACATCTGGTCCTTACACAATGCAATACATTCAGAATTGTTTCAAAATTTGTCTAGAGCACTGCCACAAAACGGCTTGTCGGATTGTAAGGATTTTTTTATAAATAAGAAATGCCGAATGTGGCATAGAAGAGATTTTTTCCAATTTTGTATTCCGCAAAAGTAGTATATTTCTAAGCTTAATTTTGCAAATTTTCAAAAAAGCTTTCCGGTACCGCACCCGCAAATCTTAAGAAACCTTACCATCACAACATTTTTGCAAATTGTTGAGCCATATTTTTCTTATAGTCCGCAAGATCTCGCCACATTATTTGGTCAAAAGCGCTCTAAGTCCATTGTGGCATTAAAGCTGCTTATACATAAAAGCTGTTGGGTAAACTACACAAAAAACTATTGGGTTAAAACCTACTTTAGTTAATACTTAAATCACACAAATTAACAAGTTAGTTTATGGTTATTACTACCCGTAAAATTTCCTACTTTCCACTGTAGAGCGGTTTTAATGATTTTCGTTTTGATCTCTACGTATTCAAGTCAGTTACTATTTTGTATCTCGCAGGAAAACGCACTATGGGTAGATTACAAACGTATCGCTCGATACACATACCCTAGTATGCGAATGGGTTCTTGAACTGTATTCTTTTCCTCAATACTACACTACATTGTGTAGAGAGATGTAACACACGCACCATGTTAGATGCCTTTTTATCCTACCGGAAACAGTTACAATTGAATATTTCGTGCAAGTTCCGCAGTTGCAGACGTCGGTTTACGAAGCAAGCAGTCCTTGCACAGCTTAAACAATCCCTTATGGCGTATCATAATCTGAGTCAGTACGAAAAACACAAGTTAAAAATACGTCGTTCTTATCGATACGGCACACGTAAGATAACACAAGCTTTCAGTCTTACATAAAAGACTAACATTATGGATTCTAAGCTCAGTTGTCGCCCATAATAAGGTATTTGCTTCCAAATTTCAGAGACACTTCATACTTAATGAAGAAGTCCGCCGCAACCCAAATTGCGGCCATTGCTTGGCTCCTTTTCGTGCTGCCCAGCTCCGCCCAAATCGTGCGATTCGACGTGAATTGGAATGGCGAATATTTCGACTTCTCCCTTCAGTCACCAGGTATAGTACACCCGACGCAAATATAATGATATTTCTCAAATAATTAAACTTCCTTCATGATCTATACAGCTGGACAATTAAACGGAGAGCTTGGTAAACTCGTTCCCCAGGAACTGGGAGCTCCCGAGGCGTTCGATTGTGGACTAGGCAACAATTGTTACCAATGGGGCTCTTTACTGGCTCTAAACATCTCCCAACTGTCAGATGGAAACTGCCGTCAGATTCAGTGGACCACTTCCCAACTGCGCCGCCTTCAAGTATCCTTTTAATTATTCTTACAGAATGCAACTGACGGAAGGCTATATTTCACAATAATTGTTCCACTTATTTTCTTTCAAACTAAAAATAAAACATTATTAGATAAATAGCAATGCGTTTTCTTGTTTAAATTTTGTTTGATTTTTTTTATTTTTTATTTTTTTTTATTCTTAGAGAAACTGTGCTTTAATATATAAATGACAAATGCTGTTATCTTAGGACTGTTACTTGCTGGAAGACGCTCACTGGTATGGTGGAGGAGAGCTTTTCACGCAACGTTGGCCCATTGAAACTCAACCTCGACCCGAGGTTGCTTTTGTGACTGGCGATACCATCCAAGACGGTTCAAACAACGGAGGCTGCTCCGAGCCGTACTGGCTTTCTTCGAAAGGCCACCTCATTCGTTCCGATCTAGACACGCCCCTTTTCGTAAGTCTCAACGCCAGCTCGGACGAAAGACTTTGTTTAGGAGCGCGCATTGAAAAACCTTACGCGGAACAAGACCTGATCCGTCTGAGCTATACGGTTTGCGGCGCTAGTGATGTCAAACAAGCCCACTTATTGGCCGTTGAACAGTTCTGGGCCAAACCGAGTCAACTGCCTGACGAAACAATGCTCAGATACCCAATTTGGTCCACATGGGCGCGGTACCGTGAAGGCATTAACCAAACCAAGGTCTTAGACTTTGCTACAGAGATCCAGCAATACGGTTTCAACGCTAGTCAGATCGAAGTCGACGACCGTTGGGAGACTTGTTATGGAGAATTCAGTTTCGACACTGAAAAGTTTCCAGATCCTGCCTCTATGGTAGCCACTTTGCATGACTCCGGCTTCCGCGTGACGCTTTGGATTCATCCGTTTGTTAACATTGAGTGTCCGATTTTCTCGACGGCTGATCCGTTTCTGGTCCACGATTCCAAAAATGTCGCAGCACTTACGAAATGGTGGCAAGGATCCAGGTCTGGAATCTTAGATTTTACCAGTAGTTTAGCGCGGACATGGTGGTCCAACCGCGTCCATAGGATTAAGAACAACTTCGGAATCGATTCCTTTAAATTTGATGCGGGAGAAACGAACTGGTTGCCTGTGGCGTATAACTTCCCGAATGAAGATCCTGCCACACAGCCGAACATTTTCTCCAAAAGATACGCAGAAAACATGGTCCAGTTTGGTGGCATGGTGGAAGTCCGGACAGCCTATGCGGCGCAAAATGTTCCCTTTTTTGTGCGCATGCTGGACAAAGATTCGCGCTGGGGATACAATAACGGCCTCAAATCTCTGATCCCCTCGCTGCTACAGTTTAACATTATAGGATATCCATTCGTTTTGCCAGACATGATTGGAGGCAATGGGTACGGTATCGTCGGTGTACCCGAACGTGAACTCTACGTTCGATGGATGCAGGTGAACGTATTCATGCCCACGATGCAGTTCTCCTTCGTTCCTTGGGATTACGACCAAGAGGTAAGTCTCTTCCTAAGGCAGCTCAACGAGCACAGCCAAGAGCGAAAAATTATATAAACAAGTAACAAGAGGAGTTTAGACTAATTAAAATTATGAATAAAATACATCAAATGTAACAAGTAAATTTAACAAAGTTAGTAATGCGGTAAAAAAAATTAATTTACAAATTCTAATATTAAATTGCCCAGGAGCGTATGCAAGTTTAAATGTTCATTTGTTTAGGTCATCGATATCGCAACGAAGATGGCAAGTCTGCACGCCCAGTATGCCGATACCATTGTAGATGCAGCTCGCTATAGTGTGGAGTACGGGTGGCCAATGCATAGACCTGTATGGTGGATTGATCCCACAGACAGCGAATCCTGGAACATAGATTCCCGTAACTAAAGACATCTTTCTTGAATTAACTTTTCTTGAATTTTCGAGGACTTTCATCACTCGACGTATTATTAATCTGAATTTCCACAGAATTCCTGGTCGGGTCTGGTATCATGGTAGCGCCTGTTGTAGAGAAAGGCGCAGTTAAGCGTGATATCTATCTACCGTTTGGATTCTGGACTGATGGAAATGATCCTAGTGTCAGATTTCAAGGACCTACGTGGATTCGAGACTATCCCGCTCCTCTGGACACCCTTCCTTTCTTTATCCACAACATGGCTTACGGAAAAGACGAGCTGAAATGAAGTCTAATTAAAATGTACAGAAAATGTACGTACTCTTGGTCATTTTAAGTAACGGTCTTGAGTTCACACACGAGTACAGTAATAGCATTTTAATCAGTTTTGACGCGTGTTGGTCGCATTTTACTACACAGCCAGAGAAAAATACTTTTCAGGGATAGAATGACTGGGATCCCTACGGGCAGGAATAGGGGAATGTAGATGGCATACCTAAAAACAATATTCTTAAACCATGCATTTTCTTGACCGAAAAGTTACTTCTGATCATCCGGAAAGTAGAGTAACGCCAGCAGTGATGGGTGGAAGAACGCTCGATCTGCAGCCTCCAATGCTTGTCGCGACAACAGGAAACCCGTTTCAAGCTGAACATTGCTTAAATGACTTTGCGCTTCTGTTATGGTGTTAACTGCAAGGCGAATATCGTCAGCCACGCCTTGGCTAATGACTATGTTACTAATTTGATCCAACAGCTGTATCAGCGCCTTCACAAGAAGAAACCGTCTTCAGTATGTCACAGTAATACTACAAAAATCATCAATTTTGCTCAAATCGTCATCTTACTTGAATAGTGCTTGCTGCTTGTCGCAAATTCTCGTCTGCCCGGTTTCTCATTAAATAGTCCAATTCCCAGTCGTGCAAACCGGAATTGTCATACGCAACAGTTGGGAACGTCTGCGATGGAATACGTTAACGCCTTTGAAGATGACGAATATGCAATGTATACTTGTTTGGGAAGACCCAACTGAAGTCGTAACTGAGGCAAAAGTGTGAGCAAAACGACTTTCATGTTGACTTGATGACTGTCTTCGTTGTACACCATCAGCCCACCCCATTTAGGAGAGAGGAACACGTTGCTTATGTCTTGATCACTCCAACGAAAATACAAAGGAGTATATTCAGTTGGTGGGACCCACACAGCCCAGTGAATACTTGGAGCAGGAGAAGTCTGGGTCCCTGTGAAGAAAAAAAAAAAAATAGAATGTCCCTCGAGTATAATTTTTGTGTATTTTATATTTTACCTAACTTGCTGTCGAGGGGATTCAAGAGTAGAGGCAGTTGATGCTCATTCAGATGAAAGCGTTTGTTAACTTCATCCCATGTCGGGTGCAAATCAATCGCATCGGCATATACCACTTGTGAACGAATGGTAATAGACGTTAATGGTTCCAGTTTATTCAAGAAGGGGCCCAGCCACTCTAAACGGCAAAATTTTCGTTACACCTTTTTTGGACGAAAAAATCCTTGGATATTTCTTATTTGGTTTGGCGCTACCTTTAATTTCAGTCTGAGGATTCCACACGATTTCATTGGTCGTTGGAGTAGGGCGAATGAGGCTCAGGAGTACATTGTAATGAGAAGCGGACGGTAAATGTCTCAGCTGGCTTACACTAACGTATTTCAAGCGCTTTTGGGTAGTCAACGCACGCTGGCGTGAAGTTGATGAAGATAAGATCTCGTCTAAAACTTTGACTAATGTTGCAGAACCTACTCAATTACACACAGACATTACACGGCGAAGTTTCATGAATACACGACTTTACCAGTATTTGAAGAAAAATAAATGTTCCTACGGCGACCAAACAAGATTTCTTGGGACAGTTCTTGCACTTCAATCAGATGAATGGAACCTGCCTCAGAAGACAAGTTGGTGTGCTCGTGGTCTGCAACCTGGACTCGAAAGCTAGTATTCGACACAGTTACACCAATGTCAACATCTACATCAAATCTTGCTTTCTGGAGAGAACTGAATTGGGCACTACACGTTTCGCTAGTCAAACACTGCAAATAGATTAAGGTCTTTTGACGAAAATTTGTGGATGGAAGTGCTTCTATTTCGGAATATGGTAAAGGAGCTCTTTGCACGGCTGTTGTATTCCACCATAGGGGAATTCCAAGGATTAGCATTACTAAGGCAAAGGATAAGGCGGCATACATCTCTGTGTTTCCTAAACAACAGAGGAGACGTAAGTATAGACGGAACTTCAGGAGCATAGAATGCTTTTTGTTAATAGTAAAAATTAGTAATATTACCTTTTATTTCCTTCCCCTCTTCGTGCTGTCCCATATTTATCACGAAATGAATAAGAGTGTGGATGTAATGATATAAGAATGTTTATGATGAGCAATTTAAGCCATGGTTTGTTTACAGACGAGTTGATCGAGCGGAGCTTCAACTAGGGCGTGGCGTGTACTAGAGGCGGGCTTCTCAATACGGATAGGCCGGTTACAACGTTTCGTTGATTGCGTTTTCATCTTTGTCTTTACAACAATAATTAAATTAATTATGCTTGTTTCATTTAGTATTTTTTTGGTTTATTGAACAGTTATACTCAATTATAACCATTAGTATTTTTTATATTGTGAAATTAGGGTACTTTTGTATGAGTCGCTCAGCCATAAATTACGATATAATATAAAACGAGAAATTAATAGAAGATTTCGAAGATGACGGCATAGTGTTCAAAATATAGGCTTTTTAATAACTTCTATACCATATTTGCGTTCCCTATGAGAGAATAAATTCATATCAATCATTTTCTTTGCGAACTGATTATGATTTTGAATGATTTTAACCTTCACGAATGGCGAATATTTCTGCTGCGAATAAAGAAGCAGATTTCAAAACTTTCGTCCGCGAATATCGAATTCGTGAACGGGCAAACTGTGAATAAAGACATTTGGCTTTCCTATATCTCCCTGGAACAGCAAAAAAAAAAAAGCCTAAATATTCAACGACGGTATTGTATATTCAAGTACACTACTTTCATTTTCGAAGGTAAATTGATCGATAAATTACTGAAATTTGATGTGGCTGCGAGTTAGAAGCGTTATCCCATGACTCTATCATGCTTAACAAGAAATTTAAAAAAGATCTCATAAAACAAAGAGAGGTATCGCATGTGTAAAGAAGAAAGGGGTGACAATGTCAAGCCAATATAGCAACCGCGTAACGCGGTTGACGACTATTTTGGTGATACCTAGAAGTTATATAAGAAAAGTCCAAGAGAGAAACTCAAAAGACAAACTGTTAATTTTCACAAAAATGTTTCACATATTTCTTCTTTTCAACTTTGGTTGTCTGTACAGCAAGTAAACGGTTATTCGTTGACACAGGTGGTAACAAATAGTGGCTTAGATAAAGGTATGTTTAAGGGAAATTTAAAGGAATCAAAGTCTTCACCCAAAAAGAACACAAGAGAATTAAGACATTGCATACAATATTTTTGGCACACACTATGGCAAGTGGCAAGATGCATGGCAACAGGTAAAAGGAGCCAAAAGATGAGAAACCATCGTAACCATGGAGTCCAAAGTTAACTTGGAAACAATTCCGATAAACGTCAACTTGTACTCAAGTCAACAAACAAAAGGCTTAGCTTACTCCACGGTAACCTGCTTCCTTTTTTTTCGATTCTTAACATTTAGACTGAAATGAGCCTTGATTATCCATGTGCGATATGTTGACATTTAGCCATGTCCTATAACAAAACGTTCGCTTGGCTCTCGTCACATCAATGATCCTGGTTCTAAAGGGCTACGCTTTTATTCCACTCCAGTTGTTAGGCTCTCGTTAACAAATACTCTAAATAGAATTTCAACTTTCTTCAGGATCTCGCGAATACCATTTCCGCTAGATCCCCAACAAGCATATCTCCATACCGGTGGCTTCATCCATCCCTGCAGTTAACTTTACAGATCAGCACACAGTGGTTTTACTACCCTTAAAATAACAAGAACGAAACTCGGGTGCGCCGAGAATCGCCTTTGCCCCTTCGGGCCATCCCGAATTGTCAAATGTTCGGGTCTCCGCCTCCTGATCCGCTTTTGCCTCCTTCGGAGGTGGAAGCGCCGGATCCTTCCTCGCCATCACGGAAGGGGGACATATTCCTGCCCCTCGGTGACAATCCCCGGAAATCAAGGTTATACTGTGGGTGAAAAACAGAACAGACGCGAAAAAACGGCCATTAGTATTTAAAATATAGGTCACTTTGTTTAAGCTTTTTAAATTAAAAAGCCAACGCTTGCCAAACCTCGGGGTTAAAATTAGCCAATATACGCCACACAAACGCACGCCAAGTAAGTTTCAACGCCACATGTCGCAACAAGTTAACAAATCAAAAAGTCACATAATGGAAACAGGTACAAATACACTCTACCACGACGCCTCCAAACAACACTTTCTTAGCTGATAGCGAGCTGTTTTCTGGAGCAAAAAGTTAGCAAAGAGAATATCAACGGACGAATAAGGCTATTCGCTTAGAAAAAAGTCCCGCCCATAAGGACCACGCCTAGCATGCAAACACCACGGCCCGCCCATCAAAGGACAAACGAAGACCCCGAGTCTCCTGCGCAACTTTGTTCATTACGGTTGGTGGAGACTGGGATGTGTGCTCAACAACAAACTCATGGCGAGTGCTTATTAATTTGGCTGCTTTCTGGGATCAAAATGCACCACACCACGCCCCTTTAGAATCCGTTTCTGGGTGTTAGGAGCAGTGAATTAGACAAACGTCTTGATTTTTTATTTCTTTCTCTCTTTTTTTTTCTTTTTTTTTTAGCGCTAGCTGGCTGCAACTGCACGAGTAGTGTGGTACCTTCGCTAACCGCGACTGGATAGAAGGATTGGTCAAGGCAGCGATCGAAGAAGGAGGAAGGAATCCATTACCGCCGTCTTCGTTGGGATCCATCGAGTCCGACATATAGACATTATACTGGAGATATACGAGAAGTAGTAGTGAGGTAATCAATCCGACCTTTTTGCGATCTACGTCCCTGTTTTACCCAAACTTTTATCACAACCCTTTGTCGCATTTGCAATCAATGTTCCAGGAAATACCCAGTACAAATTATACGTTAAATTTCTTTTTTTGCCAAGAAAATAGGTGAGTTAGGAAGGAAAACACGCTTACTTTCGTAGCACACTCAAAGCAAGTGGTGACAACTTTCGATATGACGTTCATCAGATTTTTCGTTTCTTGTATCACGTTGTCCACTTTGGTAAAGGTGGCAGCTTTCCCCACGGTAGGATTTTTAACCGTAAATTGCAACTGTTGGACATACGTTGGGACTTTGTCCAGGAAATCTAACAACTCCTTCTTAGGTGTCCCGGCAGGTACCTACGAAACAGAAAAATAGTTATATAGATAGAATGATACACTTTATAGATATGGATAAAATAGAAACGCATGATAGAATAGTCCCTAAGTCTTATTCTAAGCGCAGATTCACCACTGGGTTACAAGAGATGCTAGTTAAAAAGCAGTCATGTCTGGTCTAATTTTCATATTTGTGACGTTTGCAGTTCGCGTTACATAACTGCAATTCGTGTTTCAAGTAAACTGCGTGTTTTTTAGGTTTTGTAGGAATGGTAAAAAAAAGGCCAGAAGTTAGTACCATCGAGAACGACTAAAAGGAAAATACCGAGGAATACAATAAAATTCTTTATCAAAATAGCATTTGATAGTTTGTATCACTAACTGATAACTTGCACCACGAACTGCAGGTTTCTACATCAACAAGACTCCAAGCGTGGCTTCGCTTCTGGCACCTTTTTTCGAGTTGATAATGGTGTGGCATAGCTCTTTGTCCCTTTTTTTATTGCTAGCACCGTTAGTTACGCAACTAAAAATGAAAATGCATAAAACAAAGTTGGAAACAGGTGCTTGTCCTTTCAGTGTCTCAAAATAGTCCAGAAGGGCAGAAGTATGCATACTGATTGACTAGTTTTACGGGTTGTGGTAAAAAATAATCTCAGGGAAACCCCGCGCTTTCACGGAGCATTCAATTAGTTCTGTTAAGGCACACTTCACAGAACTATCGGTGTTTCTTCATGGCTTCTTTTTCGGCAAATCTTGTTTCAGCGGGCGTTTACAATTTCGAGCAGATATTTCGAGCAAATATTTTATTTTCGAGTGGCAAAGAAGATTACTAACCTGGTACGAAAACTGACGAACGACTTTGTAAAGCCGATTGGCTTCTTCCGCAAAATACTCGGCTTGTGTGAAAAGATCCTGGGTGGTTTTGAGTGCCCCATCGCCTCGTGTGAATTGGTACATGCTAAACGCCATCGAAGACATGTTACGTGCTCGTTTGACGATGTCGTTGTTTTCATCAAAGGCAGTCCCCGCAGCGCCCGCGGCTTCCGTTTGGGCTTCCGTCCATCGCTCCGTTTCCGCATCCATCTCAGAGGTGATAAGCTTCATTTCCAGTCCGGCTTTAGCGATTTTGGCTTGTTCTTCTGAATCGAGCTTGACAGGCTTCAACGGTTTACTGGTTGTCCCGTGCCGCTACAAGCACGGAAAATAGCGTTACTCGTCGAACAGGAAATAAAAACGTCAAATGATCTCCGTAACAAGCTTCTATAATGCAGTACATAAACTGGGTACAATGAGGGCCTTTTTGATTATTTATAATTTTATGATTCTGTAAAGACGCTTGCTACTAACAAGCGAACATTTATGCGGATTAAATAGAAAATAAAATAAATAAATTTACAATAATTGAAAATAAACTAAAAGAAAATCATAATATATGTTAAAAATGGGTACTTACCCCAGGTCGGGGTAAAGACATGTACATTTGCTTCTCGGGCGCCCGTCCTCTCAGTAATTCAGCTACTTCTCGAGCCATGTTAATAATATCGTTTATCAAGGATTGCCAATTATCAGCAAACACTAGACACGGGGAAAGTATTTTCCGTTCAGAACACTGTACAGCACACTCATTAGGTTTACCTTCGAAATTTTCTTTGGCAATTTTGGAATTGGGATAAAGGCAAAGCGTGTGAGCAGCTGTCAAAACCTGAGGTCCATAGATTCGTGAATTCAACTCTGAGTATTTAGCGGCCACTTGTAGAGGCTCTGATGGTGCGACGTGTCGAAGCAATTTACAAACCTGTGTAACAAGCCATGAATCAAACCTGGCGAAGAGAGAGCTACTTCGATTGTTTGACAAGCACAAAAGCTAAGGAGAAAAAAAAAAGAACACGAAAGTGACTTTGCCTCTTGCACATGTTCCGCATGTTCTTGAAAGCGTTCTCCAATCTCGTCCAAACGGTCGCCATCAATGGCCAACGCCGAGTTTTTCAATAACGCTACCAATTCCCCTTCCTCCCGTTCCCGTTGAGTTAACGCTGTTAGATCCGCGGCTTGTTCCATGGCCGTTTGCTGCAACTGCTGTCGTAATTCCCCTGTAGCTTGTAACATGGCCATTATCGACGTCTCCAGTTCTTCCGAAGGCGATGTTCTTTCTCGCATTTCCTTTAATGTTCAAGAGGATATATCAGTTATTGACAACGACGTTAACTATACGCGCTTAGTTCGTATAGTAGCAGAAGTTATGCCATGAATCTAGCTTCATTAAAAGTAATGCATACCAAATTGCAAGAAGCTTTGAGGATTTGCCCAACTCCGGACCTGGCTCGATCACAGAGCAGTAAGATGCTTTCTCGGTGTTCATGGGAGGTATAAGCCGAATCAGTGAAATCTTGTGTACGTTCCGCTGCAGCATCCAAAGCTGCCAAGATCCGTTCTCGAGATGATGGTTCGGCTAGAGTTAATCTAGTCATTTCTACCGCATCTTCCAACTGCTGCAACGCTCCGTGGGCGGTCAACTGAGCATCCCAGTCTTCCTGTCAGGAAAAGAAAAAAACGAAACTTAAATAACAGCGGTTATCTATATAAAGCGAAAAACGCTTCTGTGTTCTTTAGCTAGTAACGTTGCCTACAAATCTTCGAAACTTGTGTAATTGCTTAGAGGTTGAATTCTTTCAGATAACTCCAATCTTCAGTAAGTATACTATACTGAAATCTGAAAATTTTTCTTTGGAATATTATATTTTCTCTTTTTTAGTAACGTCAGAGATTTTTTTAGATGTATTCCTCTCTGCGTCACAAGTGAATCGAATATTCGGCCTCGCAGTTACTGACAGTGGCCTAAAGAACCACGAGACCATGGCGACCCCGATTCAATTTTAGCTGCACCAGCCGTCGTTCTTTCTTATTTCGATTCCCGAGGTACCTCTTTGGCTTTCTGAAAGGGGAGTGACGTAGGCCCATTATTCGTTCGTGTTGTACTGGCACCCGGAGCAGCCGAAGAGGCACAAGTAGACAAAGAAGCGTCGCTATCCAATACTCCGTCTTTGATGACATAATGGATGAGGTCAATAGCTCTTCGCATTTGGCAAAACACAGTGTCCCGATTTTCCCGGGCCGAAGGGCACTCTGGATGACGGAGGCATGTCTGAAACCAATCAACAATAAATCAACCATTGCCATACAAACGACATGGAAATAAACAAGCCCGTGACGCGATAAAAACGGAACTGAGCTTAGCGTGCCGATATGAAGCTTACCTTTTTACAGCTAAGGCTTTTTATTAACTGGCCATAAAAATATGAGATATGTAGTATACAATCTACGGTACATATAACACTATTATATCTGTAGATGCTTTGGATGTTCTATCATCCAAATCAGTCTGTCATTGAATCAATGCTCCTATCTGAAGAATGCGATCGCTGATGCGACAAAGCCTCTAACAAATGACAGAAACTATAAAAAAGAAGACCATAAAAGATTTCAGAAGGCCATAGAATCTAGAAGACTTAACAAAGCTATACATGTCCAGCTTGAGCAAAATGTTACCTTATTATGTGAGTTACTATGGACATGAAACGTAGCATTGTCAAAGTAAAAATTGATAATACCATAAATCCATAATACATGCATTTAAATGTGCAATGTCTACCTAGCTAATTCGATTTTTCGTATGATCGTCAGAAAGTTGAAGCTAGGCAATCCTACATTTTTTTGCCTCGTATCGTAACACTGAGCTATTTGTAGCTCCACAATGCCTAAACGTGCATGAGAAATATGGGGATGAACACAAAAACTGACTACTGCGAAAATGTATCAGGGAAAGCTTAAGAATAACAGTACGACTAATAATGAATGTATATAATATCTGCTCAAAACATATTATAAGTAGAGCACAAAAGATGTATTGATAACGATTGGATAATCAAAAATTTGCCATATGACTTTAGTTTCTGCAAATTTAAGGGTTCGTATTCTTCAACATACAAAATCGTGCTTACTTATTGTCTTTTCTTTTTACAGACAATCGTATTATTCTAGCTGTGTAGGTATTCGCTCCTGCGGGAAGTTGCAAATATACATAGCTCAAATTCTTGTAATGGTTTGTCTAGGTGTGGTAAGGTATGTCGACGAATGATACGCCTTGTTAGAAATTTTTTTCAGGAATAAAGTTTTGTCTGTTTGGCCTGTTACATCGTCCAGCTTATTCCAGGAAAAAATGTCATAATTTATTTTAAAACTGAGTTCACTGTTTTACATTTCTTGCTAAGTAAATAAAATTAAATTTCCTCGATTTTACCACATTAAATATTTTTAAAGGATCACTTTAGTGCAGTCGTACTAAAATAGAACGAGCCTTTCTAGTTACTCGATTTCGACGACTTTCCACTCGCGTTTGGCTTTAAGTGCCATAAATTCTAAATGGCTCACTTGGATTCCGATATTTTAATTTCCTACATAAACATAGGAAAAACCGAGTACAGTGGTATTGAGAAAGTTTGCAATTCTGGATTTCGACAAAAATGTGAAAATTTCCAGCTCAGTTTTGAAAATTTACCTATTCGTTTTTCAGAAACGCAATACTTTTTCATACTTTTAAGCAAAATCTAGACTTTACTACTGAAAAGAGTTTTAACATTATTATGCGACATTTACCAAATCGTTCGCAAGATCTACCCATGTAATTTGCCATGAGCGTTTGAGCTCCACCTTGATCTTAATGCGACCGTGCGTAAAAGTATTTTGCAAGCTCAGTAAAAGCTACTCTTATAACCGGTATTTACCACAGAAAATTTTGCCAAATGAGAGCGCGTAAAATCGCTCGATCACTTGCACTTGTTAAACAAGGTCTATCGCTCTTACGTTGAACTTCATACTACTTTGACAGAAGTGCGCTTAACATAACATGTCAGAACATGTGATTATTCTTAAGTAAATACAATAAGTTTGATACCACTCTCTGATTAAAGCCTAACAACTGATGCACGTTTCTACGAAGATTCTAAAGGATTTGCTCCCTAACTTCCACTAATACATTGGAAGTAGAGATCACACTAATTTAACAATTATATTTTTGCTTACCTTCGAAGCCGTGAGAAGCATCAAGGTCGATCGTTCCAAAACTGCCCTAGCTGCCGCCATTTGTGAACGCCGTCGCTCATCTTTGAGATCATTTTGGCGGTCACCAGTGAGATGGGCCAATTCTACCATTTCGGAGCCGAAGTGACTGAACGCTTTCACAAACTCCGTGAAGTTATTGACGCTCTCTAAGCGTGTCAAGCTGGAGGACACCTTATCCTTTGCCAAAAGTAACTGTTTCACAACCACAGTGTCAGCAAGAAGAAGAACTTGCGTGACAGCCGCTAGTAAGCACCTTGCTGCTCGCACCATCCCCGTTCGTTCCCCTGTCACGTCGTCGCAACCTTGCATGTCGCACAATTTCTCGATTGCAGCGCCTTTAGAACAAGTGAATTCATTAGTTTCCTTATCCTACAGGATTTCCTCTAATTGCACACAAAATACATCTCACACGTTAGAATTCTCACAAAAGCGATAAATTCCCACAAAAAACTGACAGTATCCTTTTATCTAATTTCCTCCCACATAAAAACGATAAAAATCTCACCGGCTGCCCTGGCCTCTCGGCAAGCTTCGTACATGTCTAATTTAATGTCCGAATTATCATCAGCGATTGTTTCTCCCACCAAGACAAATCGCTCCACTGCTGCCTGGACAGCACGCCCCACCCTGCTCAAGGCTCGACGAGCTCGTTCCCCTCTGAAAGCACTCCCCGGTCCGGCCATGGCCCCGCCTCCTCGACTGGTAGCGTTCACCAAGGTTGTGATCTAAATTGAAAAGGAGGATATACTGTAGCAAAAAAAAAATCGAACTCTCATCAAGGTTCAAGTCGAAAGCTTTGTTTTTACCGAAGGAAGACGCGAGGTGTAATTGGTTTTTGATAATTGCCTTATCTTTAGCGTTCCGTGTCATGAACATGAAATAATGCAAAACTAGTCACGTGTCAGCCTGCGGAAGCAAAAACGAGAATTCCGGCGAATAGAGCTAGAAATCTCCGGTTATGGAAAGCATTGTTGAGTCGGAAATATGTAGGCCTTTTGATGAAGAAGATTGAAAATACAAAGAGGCGGAAGAAAAGGGCAAGCTAAGCAAGGGAGCAAATATGTGTATGAGAGGAAGGGAGGGTGGAAACCCCGGATAGGCGGTGCCAAGAGAAAAGCGAAAGCGGCGATCAATACCCACGTTCGCTTATGTGTATATAGAGATAACTTATGAACCGTGAATGCCGTATTTTTCCTGGATTTATTTATGTAATATTTCTCTGTAATTTTTGGCGAAGTATCGATAAGATGTGAAAAAGTAAAGTCTAAGGGTACGTTTTGCTTTTTGCTAGCTATAGGTATCAAGAACCTCAGAAATAAACGCGGTTGACCGCCTACGGTGTCTATCACTTTGCTAGCAGCGAATTCCATGAAGGAATCAAACCAGAAACCACGCCTTATTGTTGCATTGATGGATAAGGCTAGGCTGTCTCCAGGCTAATGAGAAAGATGCTGCTGTGTAATTAAACTCTTGTACAAACAAAGGCTCAATACGTGGGTTGGGAAGAGCGCCAAGAGCAATGACGACTGTAGATAATCGTCACTATTTCTTTTTCACCTTAAAGATATACCTTTGTCCTTCTCAGCAATTAAGGCATACTATACTTCTACTTACCACACGTTGCGACATGGAAACTTTCGTAGAAAAGAGTGACTATACAATTGTCCAAATTCGCACATGAATTTGTTGTTCGTCGTGTGAGGGTTATATCCAACAAGTACGATTGTACCGTGCACTTATTGCGATTCAGAAACGAAGAGAAGCTAATGATGCTTCTGATCACTTAACTGAAGTTTTTGTAAACAAAATCCTTAATTCCGGAAGCTTTGAATCATGGGCGACGAAAGTACTGGTCGGACTGGACGCCAGGCTCCAACTGGCTGTATTGGAAAGCTATTGCGAAGTAGCTCACGGCGCCGCTCTAGCGTCGTCAGCAGCAGGTCAGGAACGACTAATGGACACCCATTTGATAGGGTCACAAAAGATAAGAAAAGGTGCAAGGGTTCACATGCACATGAAACCTTCGATACTTCTTAAAAACTTTCCTGTTAAAATAAATTTCGCAAAGAAATTCTTTAAGTTTGCCAAAGCAGCATTGTAGTGCAGCGGAGAGGTTCCACCCTTTTCTTGTGTTCTTGTATAACCTACCCCACTCTACCCATAGCTGATGTGTTAAGACTTGGGCTGATCAATAGAGCCTTGCACATTGCAAGGCTCCTAAAACCCCCAATTCCCCAGCTACTACAACCAAAAGGATAAAGCCGTTTTTCTTTTTCCCTCCTTTACCTAGTTCAAGAATCCAGCGAAAAAGAATCGAGACGGTTTTGCATCCCTGCCCCGAAATATTGTGCAGTCCAAGTGGCAATATAACAATTCCTCATGCCGTCTTATGACGCACTGAAACGACTCGATCCGACACAGATGGGAAACAGGGTTTATGGCTTCAGGAAAAATACCCAATGACCTAGAATGTTCGGTATAAAGTAAGAATATTGAACGAATTTCGAACTTACAATGTTAACGTATGAAAGTTTTGCAATACGTCCCTATAGATATGTCAATGTATGCTACTGCAGAATCTCATTGTAACGAATCTCTCGTACTTGGAAAGAAAATTCGGCATATCCGAAGAACCCATGAACCATTTTAGTTAATTTTATTAGGTGCTTTTTCTTTACATTTACACAATTCGGAGTCTTACGACTCGTCTGTAGCCAACGGTTCGTTAAGAAAAGGGTTCGTCATACCCAAATTTTACTGTATAACGATTCTAATATATGTAAATCACGTTAGTCACGATTCAAGACATATAAGAGCCTTCTGTGACCTTATGCATTAGGATCAGATTTACGGAAATATTTCTAGAGATTAGGTCTGTTCACTAACATGGAGTGTTCAAGTTAAAAAAAAAAAAAGGATTTTCTGTTGCGAAATCGTTAGCCTCAAAACCTTATCTGATTTATAACTTACTTGAAATACTCATTTTAAGGCAAGGTTGCTGAAAGGGACACTTGAGTCGCCACTTGCATTGCAGACCTTCTGTAGCAAGTTTGCTTCTGTTCCTTGATGGGCTGCACGAGCCAACGGGCCAGCCCAGCTAAGTAATGTACAATCTCGGAAAAGGATTAGATGAAAAACCGCTCTTTGCGTACTCTTTGTCGCCAGAGATCAGCTGTCACATTGATCCTGAAATTTAATTAAATACTGAGCAGCTCTGCACGGATAGCACAACTATGAAGATTGATATTCGTTACAACAGAAATGAAACTCGATTTCTTGAAGAGCAAAATAAATTCTATTGACAGGCTAGTGATGCCGTTAATGCAAAACCACCGCTGTATGGGTACACTTTTGGCATTTAGTCTTGGGGCAATCCTATTGGTAGCAGATTGATGCAACAGAAAAGCCCTACTGGTCAACGAAAAGGAAATAAGAAATATTCGAGGTTATTTTCTGCCTTAGGAGAGCAAAAAAAAATCCAATTACAAGACTGCACTGGCCACATGAATTGGTTTACGGCATCGTTTCCCTCGAAGCAATAAGATTCGCAACAATTCCTTTTACTTGCTCGCTCTAGAAGAACTGTTTCCTGAGACTCTGCCCAGACGGCCCGGAAATGTCTGAGGAGTAACGAAAACAGAACAGCCACATGTTCAGTTTTTGCTTTGTGTCAATGATGAGAATCACTATCAATAATATCGGTTACAATCCGTTGGTTACGATTGAAATCATATAAATACTAGAGCAGAATTCAAAAAATATTTCTTAGGAACATATTAATAATTATGGCACAGCTTCACAAAACTGCGCATATAACAAACAATAGTTTAATCCACATATTCTAAGTTACCTTCATAGTAGTTTCTAATACGCGAGGAGGGTCAAAAGTTCGAACTGACTTTTATTCCAATATCGCTATATTGCCAGAAGTATCCCTCGTACTGATTGGCTTATAACGGCACCAAATGGTGGGAAAGTACGTCACAGCGATCAAACATGACGAAGGTAAATTTTTGCCAAATGACGATATTGGATAATCGGTCAATATGTGTTGTAATGTTGGAGAAACCAATATATGTCGAATCAGATTTCTGGTCAACAAATCGAATGTTGCACACGAATGTAACAAACAAATGGAAAAAATCGAAAAAGTTTAAGAATATGTAACTGATTTGTGTGTTGCCAGTTTTGAACGTCCATCGAAGACAGAAAAAACGGCTTGTTTAAGAAAAATCTAGACGCCATCTAGCGAGGAACCTGTACAGCAACATTGGCGCCAAATTTGCATATTTTTTTTCTACATTTTGTTTACATTGACCATAGTCATATGATGCAGTGACTCCCAGCTTCCATGTTCCGCCTAAATAGCATAATATCCGGAGATTTGTGACATACTCATTTGGTGTCCATATGAAGCCAGAAAAAATACTATTACAACATTTTTTTAATAGCCGGCGTACTCTCGCTTCTTGCAGCTCACTATGTTTTGCCATCAAGTAATTCATTTCTCTGAAAAACTATAACGTTTTTTTTCATTGAGGATTGGAGTCGCAATTTTTTTATCACACGAAAAACGTATACCAAAGTTTCAATTATTTTATCGGATTAGTGAATATTATTCATCTATTAGTAGTCCTTCCTGGTCATCTGGGAAAAAATCACCCTCTTGACTCTTAATGGCCTTCCAAAGTTTTTTTTTTCTTTTTACAGAAAAAGGTTTCCATTTAGTAAAGATTTAACTACTGTTCTTTGTAAATAACCATACCTCACCATCTCTTTTTATAAACTTGACGCTAGAGATTTTGAACAAGAAAATGTTTTCACCCCATGATAAAAAAAAATAGTAACTTCAAACCGAAACGGCTTTACGAGGACAGTTAGAAGGTAAGAGTAGGTTCGTCGAAAAATATTTAAGTGACAAACACGGTTGCCATTATCAACCATCATAGTACATAAAAATCGTCATTTTGGATTTTCATATCGTCACTGGCCCTTTGGAACAGTAGAAATTTTTTCCGATAAATAAGGCTTTGTCCATTAAATCCATTCATTCTTTTCAAAATTCATTTATTGTCTTCTTCCTGCTTATAGATCGAGTCTTCGTAAACAAGCAAAGTGAATACAGGAGAATTCAACTAAGTCCTGTAATCTGTATTGATTCCATATTCTTACTCTTTTACGTGTTATTCACTATCGGGTTGCTGATAGAAACTGACGTTTCATAAATGAAATACTGTACTGATATCCAAAAACGCTTACATTGTATTGATAAAAAACCTAGTGTTTCGTATACATTTGATTTTTTCAAGGCATTTCAGGACAATATTGGCTGCCGGCTATAATAGACAACACCTCCTATCCTTTGAAGTATCCGTAATAGAGAGGTTTTGCTGTATATTTACCGCCAACAAAAGATTTTTATGCGTTTATTCTTTTTGCAGCGTCGTTTTAAGTTATTGTTAATGAACGGTGAGGTGTGGGCCGCATTACCCACTCCATTTCCAGTTCTCACGAAAGTAGGCTATGTTAAGCGTTTGGGCTTAACAAGCTTTCTTATGACAGTTTCATTGTACTCTAACGTGGCTGCAGTAATGACCATCAGCTCTTTCATCCTTGGCCCCCAATTGTCTAGCCCGCTGCACACGCTACCTTATATCTGCTCAAGAGCGTGCAAACCATTTCATAATTTCCAGACCTCTCTTAAGTCGACCTACAAGGTCAAACACCACTCTGAAGACCCTTTTGCTGACTGTTTTCTGCCGCGGACGTAGATAAAAATCCTCTCTTTTTCTGTAATAAAAATACTCTTATTCTGATAGTCTTAAGAGTTGTACTTAAATAACGAACACCCACGATTCTTCCCAGTGAAACTCATGGTTTTTGATGGGGCTGGAATACGAATACACGGCCTCTTGTCCCCTTGAGTAAGGGAACTGGCTCTGGTTTGTGTTCCCATTCTCAAGTAGGGAGCTCAACTATAAAAAGATTCTGTTACCCTTACTTAAAACAACCACAAACCCACTCCTAATCCTTTTCTATTTTCCAAGCCTTGTTTATTCAACCAAGGAAACGGAAACAGTGTCTAAACTGGACTTTCAAATCCCTAAATAATTTAATAAATAACGGTACAGAATTTTTCTCTATTTTTTTCCGCTGGCCGTTGAATTCGACGCATTGATTGTTCGAAAACTTGAAATTCGTCAAAAACACTAATGGCATTAATTATTGTAATGCAAATTTACCAGAAATTTTCTGCCAACTACCAATGTCGTAAGTGTCTAAACTCCTTAACAGCGAACATAAGCTAACAAGGCATTATTTTGACAGTTCGACATATGCACTTCTTTTCAGTCATGCTATAAACTCCCGAACTGAGACTCATTCATGAGAAAAACGACCCTGTTTGGAAAACTTCCTAAATGGAAATGTCATTTCCAGGTAAAGTTCATCCTCTTTAATGACTTCCAATGCTATTTGGTAACAAACCCTCCACCCAGCCGGATTGATTGGAAAGCAGCAGATCTTTCTCCGTAACTACTTAAAGCGCACTCATTAGGGTCTGAGTTCCCCTACCAAGTTTGTCATAAGTGTCATCCTATCCTTCAAAACTAAGGCCTGCCCTAACGACAGCACTTTTCCTAACAAAAACTACATAGTGTAAGATTTAATGCGCCTAAATACTTGTGAAATGTTGCAAACTTTTGCTAAGTTAGTGTACTGGCTATGTATTTGTCCGAAAACGGCTAACCATAGATAAAAAGGGTTCTTGATTCGAACGTCATGGTCTTTCAAGGTCTAAGGTCATTGTCACGGTCTCTTCCTTGGCACAAATTAGTGAATAAAATATCAATAAAAAAATTGCCATAAGTCAGTGTGACTCTTAAATATCCAGAGAAATTTGTTATATTGAAGTGTAATAAACGACAGCTCAGAAGAGACTAACATATTGCTACCTTGATCCAACACCGTTGAAAAGAATGAGAGAAAACGAGAATATTCACGCAGCTTTTAAAATTGCGAAAGAAAAAAATCATGGGTGAAATTATGCCCTTTATTCCTTGTTTCAAGCCATGATAGGCACCGCATATAGGCCACTACATTTTATTCGCATTTTTCAATGGTACAATGATATTAGTTTTAAAAAATACCGATTTTTAAAACACCCTAAAGTACATAATTTTGACTTGACAGAATACGTTCATGATACATGGTACAAAAACGTATTTAAGGTTGCTATCTCACTGTTTTCGTTAACAAACTTGATCCGGTTCTTAACTCGCTATATTAAATGGACCCTTCCATTATGTTCAGTAGAAACAGTGTCGTACTGAGAATTACTGTAACCTCCTACAATTAACCGGAACCTTTGTTTTGTCCAGTACACAGGCCGTTTAGCTTGCATGCCAGCTGCCATCCCCTTTCCTCTTTCCCGTTGATGAAAAGGACCTTTTCCTAATCAATACGCCCCACTCCCATGAACTTTAATCTAGTACTCCCTGGCACAGTAATAAAGGTCACGAGAAGAATTTCAGAAGGATTATATATATATATTAAAGAAAATTGTCAGACTACTAGGGTTCGAATAATGTTGACGTTCATACCTGATTGACCAACGGCACGAGCGTTTGCTCAATGCTTTTGGTCTTGATTTCCAGGTGATACGATTCCCACGGACGGGGTTGATGAATTTTCGATGGTTGCTGGTCCGCCATCGATGCGGAAGATGTAGGGGAGGAGGACGTAGACGAGGCATGACCTGGGCCTTCAATTCCACTACTACTTTTCGCCGTCAGCGACGCCATCCACACTTGTTTATTCCAATTCTTCTTTCCTTTTTCCTTCCTTTTCAATCAGCGAAATCATTTCAATTTATCCAAGGTCCGCACAAGGCGTCGTCCAGCCTTATAGAGTCTAGAACGACACTCATTGGATAATATTACAGCGATTTTCTTAGGTTTTGCTTTTAAAAGACGACAAAAGCAATCTGACTAGGGTGGCTTTCATTCCGTACTGATCAGATTTCGCCATTTCCGCCGCTAGGTACACCAAAAAACTGACTCTAACATATTACACCCCGATCGATTTCATGCCCACGATCACTTCTGATACGAGCCTTCAATCATAACAATGATTCACAATAATCTTTTCTTAAGTGTTGAGTGTTTTACGGAAATTCTTTGCTTGGAAAAAGGGTGAACTATATGCACAGATATTTGGCCATGACTTTCGGGGGGTCCTGCTGTGTATTTGCGCTATTCTCAAACCTGCTTACTAGATACAACTGAGGAAGAGTGAGACTCGAGCCTCGGCAGTCGGAGTGAGCGTCGAGTTTAGGGCGTCGCAGACATCATCTGACGTCACGGCGTGCTTGGAATAGCTCCTCACGCTGTTTTCTTCAGTATCCATGGCAGGAACCTCTCGGCACGTGTTCCACGGTTATCTTTCCTTCCTCCTCTTTTTATGTTATATGGGGAGAGAATCTCAATTAACGGAACAAGCCTTCTTGAAGCTTGGTTCAAATTATCAAGCATGCAAAAATCGAGGCATAAAGTAAAATAGTTTGCTGGATTCACACTCTTAGAGGTTTAATTATGATTAGGGAAAAAGAAACAGTAAGTGTGCTAGCTTCCTTGCTTTCAGCGATTTTGATCGAATTTACGCAACTGGATTTTTTGGAAGTTAATTTGGCTATTAGCTTGAGAGGTTTACTACATCTTCATCAGTTTTCCATAAAAATAGGTTCACTGATCAATAAATCACTAGCTTTGAGCTTGACTACGAGGTTTTCCTATAATAGCCAAACGCATGCAAGCTGAGAGCTTCTTATTTTTCCATAATGCCGCATTGTTTTTAAACTTATGTATTTATTTGATTTTCACAGAAATTTGATATTTTTAATACCAAGTTGTGTAAACGTTTTGTGTAAACGACTCGTCCGGCGCCGTGCTCGTAGATGTAGCCTTCTTACTAAACTGCAGGAGCCACGTGGGTTACAACATATTCTAGCATAACTTACGATATACATTACAACCGTTGAAAAGCTGCCAGTTTTTGCTTTTGTTACTTCTTAAAATAGCGTAACACAAAAACGTGTCGTTTCCTATCTTCCTAATACGATGCTCACTACGATCTCCAACGTTATCCGACTTTCTCCCTTAAAACCTGTCATTTTATGTGAAATTCATACATTAATAACAACTCACAGTGGGTCGAGTGTATGATGAATGTAAATCTAGTCCGAAATGCTACAACGGTAACCCTAAATCAGACCAAATTATTCTAATCCCCTTAATTAAAATACACGAGACATCATCTTAAAATAAGACGAGCTCGACCTTAATAAATATTCATTATGACTGACACCTCTACTTTCCTTGACATATGCGACCAGTTAATTTTCGGAGAACTTTTGTCCATTAGATTTATGTGGCATCTTCGAAAGACAGCTTGGCAGAAGAAAGTGGCTCAACTCAAAAGTATTCGTATTAAGAAGCACCATCTGAAAGCTTGAGCGGTTCTGTTTATAACGAGGGGTTTGTACTACTATCTATCGTGAAAATAAAAGTAAAAAACACGTAAAATTGTAAATTGGACAATGGACTACTTTTTCGTTTACTTTTTTATAGAATTCGGGATTACCTTACAGACTTCAAGGTTTAAATAATGCGCTGCAAGTTAGTTCTAAAGTGAACAAAAATGTTCACGCCCTTGACCGCCCATCTGTGTATGAGGAGCCGTGTTTTATAGGCTTCTCTGCGGCTGTATAAAGACACGGGAAGCGCCGTAGTTCCAAGAACCGCCATGCTTAAGACTGTTTATGGCTCACGAACAGCGGTAAACGTACCGGTCGACTGTAGTCTTTTGAATTTTATAAAAAGTTGAGCAGAGCGTTAAAATGGAAACCTTAGACATTACAGAATAATTTCTGCTCTGCATCACTTGTTGTGTACTGACAGCTATAAAGGCATTTTTCTAGTCAAACACGGTGTTTCACGAGGGTGTTTACCCGGGCTCTTGTTCGACAATAAATCTATCATCGATCTCTCTCTTCTTCCCACAGACTCACGCTCGCTTTTAGACCGGATATCTCTATTTGCTGGAATGTTGATTTGAGCGAGTAAAGCGTTATAAGATATGATTGTCCGTCATAGGGTGATTATTATAAAATATCTAAATAAATAGAGAAATATTCGGTAAATATTTTAAGTTTGAATACTATCACGTTCCTGTACGGAACAGGAATGTCCGAGCACTTACATGAATAATATACAGACAACAGAACCAAAGTAATTATTTGCGTCACTTTAAAACAAACGCTATCGATTTCCTCACTTTTCGGGATAAAGTCACGTGGGAAGTTTACTACCATGGAAAACACACATGTAAAACCCGTGACATCTCGAAAGAGATAGCACTGAAAGCCTTGGAAAAGATGATAAACGCGAATTCACTGGTAGGAGACGTGGTTATCAAGCCTTATCTATGCTCGATAGTACAAACATTTAACTTTTACATAACCGAGTAGCACGTGCGCGTTAGGGGATTTATGCGACCAATGCTATCTGCAAATTTTCTTAACATTTAAGGATTTTAAATATCTCTATAATTATCCAACTGCGATCGTCCCATTTCCCAACTAAATCGTACCTTTTTAAAATAAAAAAAAGCAGAAAATCCTATTTTACTTGCAAAGAACGCCGCAGACAGGAATTAGGCCACCTTTTTTACATTTGTGAAAAATTTAACAAAGAGAGAGCAATATTACTCTGCTCCGTAATTAAATACGAAGTGTACTACAATATATTAGAAATTCTAACAAATGTCAACACTTTTCCCGCTGTAAGCGAATTCGCTGTTAAAACTAACCAAAGACTGTAATGGAAATATCATCTTGAAAAATAGCAGCAACAATTGCCCCCAGAACCTCACCATGTAACCATGTCCATTACACCCCATAACAGAATTTGAAAGACGAATGTAATCTATCGGAAACCAACCTTGTTAAAAAAAAAAAAAAAAAATACCCAATGCAATGTGCCATTTGTATGGCAATGATCTCAGCTCACGCCGTTGATTCGAAATAATAACAAAAAAAAAAGTTTCAATGAGAAAATTTTCCGGATTTCCATTCGCGACCTTACGTTCACGTGATTCCGCGATCTGCATGCTAATCAGACCACAAAATAATCCACACAAACTCAGAACAAGCATTATCACAACAAAAATATACGACAGCAATTCAGCAGCCTTTAATATACGGTTGCTTTGCTTAACGTCGGAAAAGTAAAGGCTTTGATCCACAAAAGCGCTCAATGAAAGTAGATTTCCGATCAGTACGAGGAGATAAGATGGGAAACGACAGATACTAGGGTCCTACAACGCGAGTGTCTGACAACATCTAATATGCATTAGCCTCACACGTTCCTTGCAATAGCGAACATGTCGCGAGTGGTGCACTTACCTTTCTTTTCCATAACCTTCTTATTCATCTCAGCCCTCATTTCTCCCAACTGGTGCTTATACAACGATACGCAAACTGTGAGATCACCATGGATTTTGTCTATCAATCCGGCCAACAAAACGGAAAGACTTGGTACCGGCCTGTCTAGGAATTTGCATGTACATTTAACATACGACGATGACTCCGATGGATTTGTCGACTTACCGGAAATTGTTACTGTGACTGTGCAGATGAGTAACGACCTAACGGTCAGTTTGTCTAACGACTCAATCAGTTTTACACGTGAAGAAATTTGGTCTGATAATTCCAACAAAACCATTCAATTAACCGGCCAGACTTTGGGAGTGGTTTATTTGGATTTCTTTTTGCAACAAAGTGCTCTTCTTCCTTCAGCAGATCAAGAGCCAGGTTTACTACTAGTAAACGACTACTTGGTGACGGTTGTCAGAAGCAACAGTCTTCTCGACATGGTTTACACCTACGGGCTTATGGCGGCTGTTATGCTTAATACAGTTAACATGGGCTGCGGGTTGGATCTTCAGATCGTGAAGGCAACTTTAAAGAAACCCATAGGTCCCATTGTTGGGTTCATCAGCCAGTTCACTTTCATGCCATTGGTACATGCTTCTTTTATAATGTTTATACTGATCAACTATTACTTTCCGTTAGGGGCTGTTTACTGTTCTTACCCAAGTAGCACATTTTTGGTCGGTAGGCCGTCCCTTTCTTACCGAGTTAGGTCACCGCGCGACGTTCAAATAACGTTTGCTCGAAAAAAGGAATCTCTACCCACGTCGACAACTGACAGTCAGGGAGCGTCAACAAGCAACGATCTGACGACGCTTGCGACTTTACGGCAATGCCTATGCTAGGTGGTTAAGTAACTTAATCATGTGGTGTAAGAGCCACGTTTAGTTGTCAAGTCGGTGCGACTTATGTGTCCTACCTTTCTTAATGTACCTGCAACCCTGTCGTAACTTTCGGAAAAGACCTTAATGTGCTGATCATATTGTCATTAACTATTTTACTTTACTTCAGTTTACATTCATCAGTATTTAGTTTACAGCAGAGGATGCCGAGAACTTCACTGATTTTGGAATGGTCAAACAGCTTGTAGGCTATTGCACGAGTGCGTTTTCTTAGCCAAGGACTTTTCCTTCAATATGACGTCAACTAATTAAGTAATTCTTAGAAAAGAATTGGAGAAAAATAATAGATAAGAGGGAGGGTTTGCAGAGCTTTCCATTTCACTAGAATTTACGCCAGATGTTCTCCAGAACTATTTTAATGGGATCCTTTTTTCCGTTCATTTTTCTAGCAAAATTGTATGTTAGAACGGCAAAATAATTTTAATATTTGAATTGTGACATTAGTGTTCTGAACTTTTGCTGCGCCGTATTGACGTTTCAGTTATTCACAGAGTTTAAAAAGGTGATTTTTTTCATCTACTTTTTGTATTGTCAGTGGTACTAAAGCGAGAACAGGTATATGATCAAATCATCAATTTTAAATTTAAAACTGGTACAAAGGGTAGCCGTACTTTACTGGTTAATTCCGAGCAAGGTGAATATTTAAGCTTACTTTAAAAAAAATAAGAGTTAACTAAGAAAACTCCCTCATGGCCAGCCAATCAGACCTAAGAGCACTTCTTTCACTTTTTCTTTGGGCCTAGAAAGTAACGTCGATTAGACGTAAAGACGTCATCTAATTGTATGGTTATGTTCAACGTCCGTACGATGCTAGCCTGACATCCAATCTATTAGCCATTTTGACTTCACGAAGCGACGTCGCATTTCGACGTTGTCGAGGTCGCTTCGACCCCAAGTGTGCTACTTGGGATATCAGCAATGTTTTCCTTGGCCTTGTCCAATGTTCGATATTGCTAATCAAGTCGTAAATTTAGCATGCTCTTACATGACCTATAGTGTTTGACTGAATTATAGTTTGCCTTCACTATGGCTTGGGTTTTCTTGAACGATAATTTGCTGCGGCTGGGTCTGTTTATCATCGGAGTATGTCCCGGCGGTACTGGATCTAATTTTTGGACCTTATTGCTCAACGGCGACGTGAATCTGAGCATCACCATGACCTTCCTTTCCACTATCGGGGCATTAGGTACGCGTCTCACTTCAAAATATATCGATGCATCAATTCATTGAAAAATAAACAAAATAGGTATGATGCCCTTTTGGATTTGGATGCTGGGAGGGTATTTCTTGGACGGTTTTGAATCCATCGTAGTGCCTTATAGTAAAGTGCTGCAATCGCTAATTTTCCTCACGATTCCACTTGGGGTCGGCCTGCTGATTCAACGTTGTTTACCACGCGTTGCACGATTCTTAGCTTTCACCTTCATCAAACCCTTTACGCTTTTCATCATTATGTGGCAGCTTACGGTAAATAATTTTCTTCCTACTCACATTGTAATATCTCTGCACTATTTAGCTGTGCCATTGTACTACCTAATACCTATTTTCATATCTTTATTCTACAATTATTTTCGGTCAATAAGTGTGTAACACCTATTTTCATATAAAACTTATTTTCATCGAGGAAACTTGCGTCTTTTTTTTTTTTTTTACTTTTTTTGGTTCTCTTTAACTCACGTTACTCCTGTCCATTTTCTTTTATGTATATTTAAATATATTTTACTAAATGCTGTGTGCATTTATTTTCTTTTATTACGTTCCGTTTAACTATTTTTCTTTTGGTAGTTGGGCGTTATAAATCTGAAGCATGTGTTCATTTTGTGGGACTGGGGTATTGCAATGGGAGGGATGAGCGTGGCATGGAGTGGGTTTTTCTTCGGGGCCATTTTCGCGTGGATCATGCGGCTTTCCAGGCCACAGATTATCGCCATTTCGCTTGAAACTGCGTTGCAGAACGGAAACCTCGGCTACATTATCTTAAAACTGAGTCTTCCAGAGCCTTACTCGGATTTGGCCGCTTTACCACCCATGACACAGATCCTGATGACAGCTTTCACTCTATGGGGCACATTTGCCACCTATAACCTTTACAAGTGCTTCTGCCGCCGCGCGTCTAAGGATCCGGAACCGATTGACGAGAAAGCCATGACTTCAAAAGGCGCTAAACAAATAGAACTCAAAATACAGGCCACCAGACAAGACAGTCAAAGCGCGCGGCCCTTACTTCTTTCGACAGGTTCGACTTGCACTACGCCTAGTGATCTGGGGTCGCCAGAACCTGTTTTCCACGGTGGACCCCTTACCCCGGAATTTCGCTGGGCACAAAGACAATCCCTTTTCGTTCCCAATTCCCCGGCTTTGGACCCACGTCTCTGAATAAACACTTTTATAACAAATCAATCTTATAAGGGAGCCCAGTGTTTATGGGAATCTGTATAGATAAGATCTTATTTTCTTATCGCTGCTAAATAGTACAAGGAGACACAGAGTAAAATCTAGAAGTAGCCCTGTTTTGACGTCTATGCTTTCCAAACTTTATCTTCGACTGTTGTGTCCTGTATATCTTCCCCAAAACTGGGATGAGGAAGAGGATCAGAAAAAGGTACTCTGGTGCGACTTGTTGAGCCGATAGGGTCAGCGATAAGGCGAGCCATGTCTCTTTCAAGTTTTCTTTGGTCACTTTTCATCTGTTTGCGCACTTTACGTTCCAACTCCAGTTTCCGGGCGATAGCCGCCATTTTCTGGGCCTCGATGGCTGCAGTGGCACTCGCTATGTCGCCAAGATTCGGTTTCTCTTTTTCGCCAGGAATTGGCTCGTCGCTGAACGAACTGGTTGAGTTTGCTGAGAAAACCACGCTCTGAGCTTTTCGGGATTTTGCCATAGAGCGCTTGATATCACTCATAATGGCTGATTGGTCTACACCGAGGATGTCGGATCGCACGGGTAGGTCGTTCACGTTTGGCTTATCTATCTTCATGGCGCCGATCTGCACAAAACGTGTGTCCGCTTAGGATACAGAACACATGTGTTCATTTACCTGCGGTGCTGATTGCTGAAGGGGTTCTTGCGTAGTCGAGGAGTCAGCGAAGAATCCAAGGCCAGCTTTGACTAACAAACTTTCAACATTCATGGCGGAAGATTGCATTTTATCTGTTCAAGTGTTATAATAAAAAAGCATTATGAGTTAAAAGCCTTATGAATTATATATAAGAAGCTTTGTAATAAGTTTCTTTTTAGGAATGTATACCCTTTAGGAAATCCAGTCTCGGAACATGTCCCATAACACGCAGCTGGCTCAATTCATGACGTAAATGATGTGCTGCTTTTTTGAGCTTGTCTTCAATGTCGTCAATCCGAGTGCTAGAAGAAACCCAGTAGACATAGACTGCACTAAGGTCCGTTGCCACTTTAACCTGTTAGGGTGTAATAAAAAAAAGAATAACAATATTCTTTTTGCCTTACGATAATTAGTTTCCTAAATATATTAGACAAATGACCTGCGTGATTGATATGCCTAATCCTTGCAGGTCTTGGTATGTCTCAAGGCCAGAGCCCATCATATCGGTTATGTGTTCCAGGAAAACAGTGTTTAACATGGCTTGGCGCCGGGCTGACAATTTTGCACTGCCCTTGGTTTTCCCTTCTTTCATCTGTTCCAACTCCTCCAGAAAGTTCGTGGGTTTGAAATACTGTTTCCTAAATTATATTTTAAAATGTTGTGTAGTGCTGTGGTCATATTTTACGCATTGCTACTTAGCAAGTCATAGGTAATTAACACAGTACATGTCTATTAACAATTCCACATCAGATTCTGATTGAAATTTGAAATACTTGAAATGAGTAAAACTTTGTTTACTTGGGTTTGGACGAACCAGTCATGAGTTTATTCAGCATTCTAGCTCTTCCATCAGTTTTTTTTAGTGCGGCAATACTGCAGCAGAATAGCCTTGTTTGAGTGAAAAACATTTTCTTATTTTTTCAGGTGGTAGTCGTTACCACGTGTGTGACACAAATACACACAGCAGAATTGAATATCACAACAAAAGCCGCACTTAGCCCTCTAGCAGCAACATATGAAACGTGTTTCAGCTTACCGAGTTTCTGTTTCGCAGTAATTCTTTTACCCGATCTAGGAAACTAAACAGAACCTGCTTTTATTGTAAGAACCAATGAGTTCTTAAGATTGATTTTCTCTCTTTGAGATTAATTTTTCTAGCTTGTGGGATCACTGGCTTAGGGTATATTTTTATTTTAGTTTTTAGTTAGGGCCAAACAGGGCGGTACACAGGGTCTCTGTTCGGAGGGGGTTTTCGTATGCATTTTTTATATTTGCGGTTCTTCCTATCTTCCCCATTATAAATAAAAATTTCGGGGGGTTTCACCCCGCCTCCTGGGTTAGGCGTTGGGAGACAAACGAAACATTATATGGGACGTTCGAATGCTACCTTTCCGGTTTGACAAAATTACTTTTCGAGGCGAATTAGATTATATGAAATGGAAGCTGGCTATTAGTCTAAAGCCAAATGTAATCGAACATTGGAAATTAGACGTCAAAGGTGTTTTCGGTGGTACAGGAAGTTAACGAACGGTGGTAACCCATTGAGCCAGCTCTTTTAGAAAGTTTTATATTTCCTGGTTTATTAACTGGTACGTAAATAATTTGACAATGGTACTGCAGTGTTGTCTTATGCCAAAGTTTATACTCCTGATACGGTTCTTAATCTTTCTAGCTTTTCAATGTCAATTGAACTATTACACTAATTCGGTCACTGTTGTTCACTTGTTTGTGCTTCGTATTCTTTTGGAACTTCTCCACCCATACAAATCTGTGAAATAAAATGTTAAGAATCTTAGCTTCATGGGTAAATCCTAAAACATTTTTTAAGTTCATTCTTTATTTAGTCGCCCGAAAATTTAATTAGTTTCTCACGTTAGAACGGAAGTAATAACAAATAAATATACAATTAAATAAAACTGAATTAAATAGATTTAGGGACGAAAATGCTCACCTGGGATGAACAATAGGGATTGCCGTCTACGGGGTCAGTACGAGTACCTCCCCAGTGTACCGGCAGCTGGTCAGGATCGATCAAATCCAGGAGGCCTGAGATCCACGCTTCGCGATTGGAGTCGAAGATGAGAACTTTCTGGGCAGTTTTTTCAGGCAGGAAAGGTTTGATCACTCCGTATATGATTGCAGAGAATTTGGAAGCTAAAGTTGCGACAACCATTATTTGCTAAATATGTTATATGTCTTGATGTACATTCACCATTGATCACAATGCATTTTTTAAGTGTTTCGGGATAGTTGGCTTCTTGAACTTTAACTAACTGTGAAATGACTTCCATAACTATTAACGAACAGAGGAATTTTAAGTAAATTAGCACTGAGTAAGGAAACACCCATTTGTTACCCGACGGTGTGATAAACTGTAGAAATGACGAACCTTCCATGTCAAAGATAAACACGTGCTGATTTACAGATTGCTTTTGCATAAGTCGCAGACTTCGTTCGTACATCCAGACCGTATATCTTACGAAGTCTTCTTTCTTGGCAGATCGTAACAAACCTTGTACATCCATTCGTCCCCACGGTAATATCCATACTGAAATATAGACAAATTATAGATACTGTATTTTTATTTCAAACCCGCTTATTGAATTGCTGACCTGGGTTTCGTTCTTTGTCGTAACCCGTAAAACCCACGGGATAGAATTTCGTATATACTTCAGGACCTTTCCACTCGTCCGTGACTAAATCTATACTGTACGTTTCCCGCCAGTTGAGTGACTAAAAAATTTTTCTTCAATGTAACGAGCTATTCCGCAAGGTATAGTAGCATTTGAAACATGTAGATGTTTAAAGACGCGGAAAGGTACCTTACTTTGCGTAACATAAGCTCCGCCTTCTCTAAGTCGAAATCCCTCGCTAACACAAGAAACACTGTAAGTGAACTTAATTTCATATAAAATACAAAACTTCTATAAACGCAGCAGCAGTTTACCTTTCAGCCATTGTAACAAGTACTCATCGGTTTGATTTGGCAAAGTGCAGTCGCTAACAGCAGATCGGAACTTGAGAATCATTAATAAAAACTTGTCAGAAAATGCATTTAATAACCTAATTTTTAAGAGCTGAACCTACTCTCGTTAATATTTCCTGTCGTTTAGCGTCACTCACTCCCATTTTAAAAGAGCCTTCAATTCACTGAAGTGCCTATGTACTGAAAGAAAAAGATGTAATCGTTCATGGTTTGTCCACCCATACGGCTCGCTTTATTTAACTATCGCTACGTTGCAGTATCAAACACCTGTTTTATCAATAACGCGCTTTCGCCTTTGAACTGTTAAGTATAGCTTTTAGAGATATGACGATGTAGTGTCAATTTTAACCAGTGGTCTTCGACCTTTCTTACCCGGTCACTTTTTTACGTGTTTTCAAGGTTAAACAGTACCCAAATATAACTATATTCAAACTTCCGTACGCAAATTATTAACTTCACAAAAATCGCCCATACATAAAAAAACACAATAAAAGCTCACGGGTTGACGACCACTGATATACATTTCGTACTTGATAAATCCATCACTGGCCTTGTAATAATTTTTAAATTCAACGAGACTGTACTATAGATAAAAAGATAAGATGGGTGTTGTACTGACACAGCGAATATGAAAGCGTTGTTAAGATCGTAATCGACTTGGTCCCACTGGCACTTCCTGCAAGTTCAAAAGACACTCACTTTCTTTCATTATGATGTTGTTCCTAAAACGGTAAGCCTATTCCGTATCGTGTTCGCAAGTTGAGTGACGCAGTTTACGTTTCTATCGTTTTCAGAAGTAATCTTTCCTAGTACGCCCTATCTTGTTTCCAAAGCTTGATTACACTGTCTTTTGACAAAAACGACATTCACCCGGATGAGAAACAGTATAAGAAACTTGAGAAATGAAAGTGACACTCGAGTTCGTTTAAAGGTTCTCTTGTTTACGTTAGACCACCAATTCCACTATCTGAAAGAAACGAACAAAATATAACTTGCTGGACGTTGTTTTCCTCGAACACCAGCAAATTTCTTGTTCAAAACGTCAAGCCACCCCAATTACGTAGACAGCCAAATAAACCCCACAGACAAAACGTTTTTACGTACTAGAACCATGCAAATTTCTTTTTATCTTGTGTAACACAACATGTGATGGGTAGAGACAATGAGTCTAAATATTGCATTCAAACATGTTCACGTCGAAAATAAAAATGAAAATAGTGCGAATAGATTAACCAATCTTTGAAAACACATTCTGTTCTTTCAGTTACTGAAAGAAAATTTTCCTTGCCGCAACAGAATTTTCTAAAACAGGCAATTTGCTAGGCGTATGTGCTTCTTCATCAGCGGTTGACGTCTCGAAATGTCTCTTGACAGCGCCGGTCCCCAGCACTCGAGAATTAACCAATAACGCGTTGATGGCATGCAAGTCTTTTGACGGGCTCCGGTTAAACGAGTAGCGCATGGGTTGCTGGGTACGAGGAACTTGCGTAGCCTTCAAGGGCGACAGAAAGACCGAGTGTTTCGACGAAACTTGACGACGAGGGGATACTACTGCGCTACGCTGCAAAGGCAACGGAGACAGAGGCATGGTGTCCTAAAACAAAAACCCGTAATGTGATAAAAACCAAGAAAAATTGTGACCATGACATTACACAGTTCTCAAGTTAAAAGGCAACACAATCAGAGTATCCATTACTTTTCTCGATTAGTTTTTCTAGATAATACCAGTGATTAATTTTGATACAATAATACTATGACAATCAATACTAAGAAAAAAGTGAAATCACCGTGAAATCAATACTAAAAAAAAGTAGTCCATGAAACGCTAATGACAAAACAATACACTGGTCTGCTCAAGGATAAAATAACCAGACAAGCTACATTATTCAATCAATGATTACTCGTCAATGACTCGTAAAAACGCAGGTTAACACTTACCGTCTTATTCTGAACTGAGAAAAGGACTGCAAATTTCTGCAGTTTCAGGACGAATACCGTGTTGTAGAACTTGATCAGATCACCTCGCTCCTCCGTTCCTACTTTCGAGCCTGTGCAGGCCAAACGTGACGGTGTCGGTGGGCAACGAGAGGATTCGGAATCTTCTCGCGATTTATCACCTTCTTGCTCTTTTGTTGAGTTGGAAGACGGGCCCAAAAGCACGGAGCGATAGACATGAGATTGAGCAATCGCGTGCGGCTGCAAACGATAGCACCGCATGATGTCGGTGAAAGTGCGTTCATTGACGGTTACCTGAGGAAGGAAAAGATCATTAATTCCTATAATAATGAATTCACTTCATGAACTCGTCTCTGCCTAATCTCTCCCCATAACTTAATGATGCTTAGTCTAGTTGCGTACTTTGCAGATGACGTAAACAGAGCACATCAAGATTTGATCCAAATGACGATCCCTCATCAGCTCAGTATGCTGGATAATGGAGTACTCGAAGCAAGTCCATATCTTTTTACGCAAATCTTCATCCTCAATATGGAGACGATTGCACAGATCTTGCAGCCGTACAGAAGCGAGATGATAGAACTGAAAAGAGACAATAAAGTGAATACTTTTCTTCAGAAAGCTTCTTAAACCTTCAGTTAGAGATGCAGGTTACCTTTCTGAAAAACAAGCCCAACGAACCCGTTCTTTTCGGTCTCGTTTTGTCGGTCAGTGTCGCTGACGGTGTCACAGGGGGCGCTGCCACTGTCGTTTCCTCGACCGGCTTCTCATCTGTTGCCTCGGGCTTTTCTTCTTCCTTTTTGGTTTCTTTTGGCGTTTGTTCCTCAGCTTCGTCTACCTTAGTCGACTCCATTAGGGGTTTAACTTCTTCGGCTGCGTCATCGCCTCCAAATGCGCGCGCAAAAAGTCGCCGACGGGCAGGAGTGGACGAAGGAGTGGTTGGAACGGCCGGAGCTCGGCTTAAAGATGAAACGGGTGAATGCATGAGGTTAGCTGCGATGGAAGGTTGCAATGTCAGTCGACGGGCGATGGTATACGATCCAAGTTGAACCGGGGGCACAGTAGTAGGTGGAGCTACAACAACGGGCGTCGCAGGTGCCGATGAAACACTAGCATCCAACTGTGACGGTAAGGAGACATCCTCGCACGAAGGAACCGAATTGCCCGAGGTTTCCAACGTCTTCCATAATGGACTTTCATGCCCCCACGCCAGGCTTTCCAAGATTTGTTCCTCCATCTATAAATTACGAAATATTCAAAATACTGATATGTCGGCAAACACGTATATATTGCTTACAACGAGATTTTTTTAATGAATATTTGTGTGAGCATAGAAAGTTGAATTGCTTAGTTTTTTTTTTAAGAAAAATTGTAATAAATTATATACATTAGTACTAACTTTACAACTAGTTGACGCAAAATACACTTACTTGGTTAAGATGTTTAACGACGTCGCGAGCTAGCTGATCTTCGGCTCTAATTAGGACTTCGATCACTTTGTAAAAATGGAACGGCTCCAATCCAAAGACGGTCAAAATCCATGGGAAAATGCGTTCCGAGTTGTAAGAGTATAAGACTATTTCTAAGCAACACGCAAAAAGCAGCTCGTGGACCATATCTTTCTCAAGCAAGGCCTAGAACAAGACGAAAATGTACATACATCACATAATACAGACTTTGATATAAAAAACCTACTGTAAAATCGGTGCCCAGTTTGTAGCGTTTTCGCTCGTCGAGCAAAATTTTTTCTAAGACTTTATAATATAAGCTTTCTCCCAACTGCAGCCTTTTACGAGCAAACTCTAAGCTTGAGCCAGGACCATCACGCTCCGAGTCCGCAAAACGCTTGCAGAAATTGTCCCCCATTTCTTTTACTCGCTGCCGAATACTCGATTCAGGATTGCGACGACACTCCCTTCAAGAAAGAAAGAAACGATATAACGTGGGTATAAAAATAAATAAGAAAACAAATTTAACAAGACTAGTCCAAAATCCTCATATGGCCTAACTGAAGGAAAGCGTTATGGAAGGGAATTTACCGAAATATCTGAAGCAAAAGTTCCGAAGGACCACTCTGTCGACCAGAAAGAAGTGTTTGCAACCGACTGACTCTTTGCGTTGCGGTTGAAACTGGGGTAACACTCCCTGCTTCGCGAGCGGAGAGGAAATTGCGTCCAGTCAATGGTGTCGCGGGTGCCAAATGTTGATGGCCCTAACGAGGAATTCAAGTTAGGATTTTCTCCCACTTGTATTCGGAGACTACTTACGCCATCGAATTGTGACTGCAAATTTCGCTTGGCTTGCATCCTTTGTGTCAAATCACCCAAACCAGCAGAAGTACAGGAAACAGCTTTAGTAGGAGTTCCAATATCCGATGTTGCATCTTTGCCTTTAAAAGCAACGAAGAATTAATTAGATAAGTAGAATAACACAAAAGCAGTCAAATCGTGATGAGACTAGGACACAACTATAGTTATTATAACTTGAGAATGAGCTGAACTAACAACAGGGAAACAACGGAAATAGACATACCGAGGAAAATTCTTTCATCGAAGTCTCCGTTGCTCAAGATGTATTCTTCATATTTTTCATTAATTCGCTTCTTATTGGCATCGAAGTACATGTTGTCCAACAGGCCCATCAAAGTCTTGGAATCTCCTTTCAGTTCCTATTGTAAAATATGACAAGTATTTAAAGAGAAGTAGAAATTTATTGCTTCAGTGCTGAAACTTACGCCTTTATTAAAGAGACCGGCAACGTACGGCTTCCACCAGTGTTCTTTAATTGACTTGGCTTCTACTTTAATTCCTTCATGAGTTTCGCACAATAAATCTACAATGCACGGCGGCTCGGCAGGAGGGCTATAGTCATCACGGTGGAAATTTGGAGGCAAACCTGACAGATAAGAAGTAGATAACTTAATACGTTACTCTTTAAATTTTCGTTAACTTTTACCAATAAATTCGGGGTGTAATAAGTCTCTTCTATCAGCCATGACTACGTTGGCAAAGAAATAATCACAGCAGACCAGCAATAAATGGAAGCAGTTAACTAAGTCATCACTAATGGCAGGAAATTTGCCCTTCACGCCCACAAACATGGTCCAACAAAGGTCAAACACTTCAGACGAAGTACACGGGTAACGCCTACTTAACAAATATATATATATATCACTATTATAGCAAGGCACTGAAAAACTCTAAAAAAAAACTATTGAAGGTTTTGTTTCAAGAATTACCTTAATTTCCTAGAACGAACAGTTTTGGGTACATCAGTAGCTGGATCTTTGAAGATTTTCTTGAACATTGGTTCAAGCTTCTTGAAGATAACAGCCGAAACTTCAAAATTGCGTTCAAGCTTGTTAAATTTCGCTCGAAACTCTTGCGACAGATTGGCCATGTCTGCCCATTTTTTGAATTTATCGAAAAACTCGATAAGGCTGTAAAATAAGCGCACGTTAGTACACAAATATTTCACATTTGTACGAAATTTAAAACTACCTTAATTTGCATGATCGTAAGAGTCGAGTCAAGCTGACACAATTTCCTTCTACAAGTACATTAGCTTTGCCTACAGTAGGAACCGTCGTTTTTCTGCAAGCAACATACAACGCACATGCCAACCAATGGAGTTTATCACCCTTGATAAATAATGAAATATAAATTAACATTATGTCAAAAAATAAAGTGTCAGGTTCCATGGGCTACTTACTTCTAAACTGTAGTTTTGAGATATGCTTTCGTAACTCTTCCAAGCTTCATCAATGATTGGTCTTTCAATGTTTAAATCTCCACAAAGCGTATGATATCGGGAATTCACTTCCTGGTCGGGCTGTTCCGTGTCTTCTGACAACCCCATCGTTGATGTAATAGACCTGTTTAAGTTCAAAAGGGTTGGGTGAGAGTTGACTTTATTATCAAATAAACATTAAAGGCGTAATTATAAGACACAAAGAGGAGCGGCGCGATGTACTGACAAAACACAAAAGAATCCGGCAGGACTTCACGGGGCGAAAATGATATTAAATACTTCGAATACGGCAAGAACCAAGGAACACTAGATATAATATAATGTACGTGAGATCTTACTTACACTTTTAGTTACTAAATCAGTTACAATATCACGCAAAAACACGGAAAACTTTGGTGCGACGACACTTTGGTTATTTTGCCAAGCAAAAACAATGTTGTGAGCGACACAATGGTTACCATAGACGCTATGGGCTGGGCCAAGGACAAATGGCGGGAAACCTTCTAAATCGATCCTGTCAGATTTATCGATATTCGATGCAAGCTATGTATCAATACTCATACTTTAAGATTTCCGGCGGGAAGTATCATTGATGACATCGAAGTTATGAAGTTCGCAGTTCTGCTTAGAATATTTCTAAAATAAGTTTAATTTAGCTAACTATGTAAACATAGTAAAAAGTAAGCGAGCCTAAATAGATCCGGGCATTTTCACACGCAAATAATTAATTTGTAGTAATATGTTAGGCTGTAAGTCATGGTTTCCCTTTAGATTCGTCACTACCTGGAGGCATTAGACTTTTTACCCACATTAGTTATTATACATTAATTCTCAAATCATAGTAATAATTACCATGATAATTTTAACAACTCAATAATGTAACAAAGAAATCGTTTCAAAAATCAAGTTAACTCACTACATACTGTTTTCATTTTTAGCAAGAATGAATTCTTCAAATAAAATTCAGTGTTGGCTAACAGTGAAATCTACTCTTCAGCCTTGCCACAGAGGAACTCGTCAGGTATTCGCTACTTACCACTGCAAAGCGGAAGACGTGTTTCAACCTGCTCTAACTTCATTGTTGATTCCTATCCTGTTGCTATTTACCATGAGTGATCGCAGCCGTTCTCGATCGCCCGCCAAGACTTTTCGACAAGGTGAGGGAAAGACAGTACAAGGTATGTTCACACTTTCTTATCCTTTTTGTTCTATTTTCATACAAGTATTTTAATTCAGAAATGTTTAAATTGGTTCGAACTTTCATTGTTAGAACTGCCAACGAAGCCGCTGTCTCCTCGTGCGAGTCCAACTTCTCCTCGTACCTATCGTGCACGATCCAAGTCACCTTCGCGCCGTTCTAGATCGCCCGCCAGGACTTTTCGTCAAGATGAGGGAAAGACAGTACAAGGTATGTCACTTTTTCATGCTTTTTGTCCTATTTTCATTCAAGTATTTTAATTCAGAAGGGTTTAAACTGGTTCGAACTTTCATTGTTAGGACTGCCAACGAAGCCGCTGTCTCCTCGTGCGAGTCCAACTTCTCCTCGTACCTACCGTAAGCTTTGCGCGACTTCACCCACTGCTGTCAAGCCTTCATCTCCTAAGCGCAAGCCGCAATCACCCGTGGTTAAAAGATCCCCATCCTCGTCTGTGAAGTCCCCACCTCTACATCGAGCAAAGTCTCCGTATCGTGCAAGATCCAAGTCACCTTCGCGCCGTTCTAGATCGCCCGCCAGGACTTTTCGACACGATGTCGGAAAGACAGCACAAGGTATGTTCGCATTTTCTCATTCTTTCTGTCCTATTTTCATAGAAGTATTTTAATTCAGAAAGGTTTAACCTGATTCGAAATTTCATTGTTAGGACTGCCAGCGAAGCCGCTGTCTCCTCGTGTGAGTCCAACTTCTCGTACCTACCGTAAGATTTGCGTGACTTCACCCACTGCTGCCAAGCCTTCATCTCCTAAGCGCAAGCCGCAATCACCCGTGGTTAAAAGATCCCCATCCCCGTCTGTGAAGTCCCCACCTCAACAACGCGCAAAGTCTCCGTTTCGTGCAAGATCCAAGTCACCTTCGCGCCGTTCTAGATCTCCGCTTCCCAACATCGTCGTAACTGCACCAGACTCGCAAAGGCCAAAGATGGCAACGGAGCAAACACCCAAATCTGAGCACCTGAACACTAGCGTTATTGCCAAAGATGAGAAGAACCTCGTTCTCGAGCCACAACTTTAATTCCCATCTCCCACAGATTCGGTCCCGCGTAAATCTTAATTTCGTACTGCGTTTGTTTCTGAAGCTGCTATTCGAAGCTTAGTAAAATTAAGATTTAAAATCTGTAATATTAATATTGCTGTAAAATTAAGATTTAAGCCCGGTTACTGAATTGGACGAGTTTACTGAATTCTTACTTCGTTAAGAAAATTAAATGTGTTTTTTTTATTAAGTGTATTTCATGGTTCGTGATTTGGTAATTTACTGTACTTGAATTGTTTGATTTAAAAATACAAAATTCTGGCTCGATTTTTCTCTTGCTTCTCACTTTGCTCCATAGCTGATGCTTTAGCGTGCGCTTAGAAACTCAAAATCTTGACTAGTAGTTGGTCCCACTTCTAGATTTTAGAATTGTTAATCAAACAAATCAAGCAACTCATTAGGTAAATATTTTCTGTATTCGTTTAATCATCGGACACTCAAAATATTGCGGTCTCTGTAAGGGAAGTGGTAGTTCTAGTCTCATTTTAATATACGGGTGCCGTGTTTGAGTAGGAGGACACAGAAGAGAAAGGTGTTTGGTACTCGTAACTATTAAACAAAGGAGACGAATATTGATGTCCAATTACTCCTGCCGCTCCGTAGCCATAGTTGGCGGATGGTGCACCATATCCGTAAGCACCAACGGACGCTCCGTACCCATACTGGGCCGCGGAACCAAATCCGTACCCTCCGTAGCCTCCAGCAAGACCGGCTGCTGCTCCGTAACCATAACCTCCAATATGACCAGCTGTTGCTCCGTAACCATAGCCTCCGAAACCGCTGCCGTAGGCTTTGTTATATCCATATCCCCCGATGCCACTACCATAGAATTTGTTAAATCCTCCCGAAAGTCCGTATCCATAGCCGCCATTGTAGTTGGAGCCCCCAGCGAAACCGTAAGCTCCTCCTTGGTATTGGTTGTAAAGGCTTCCGGAACCGAAGTAAGCTCCTGTTGCTCCTAGGCCAGCATACTGACTCCCATAGGCAGCGCCACTCCCGTACCCACCGTAGCCAGATCCACCGTAGGCCCCAGCGTAGATGGGACCAGGAGCAGAGCCAGCGGTGTGCAAGCCAGCCGTTGTAGCTTCACCAGGGGAAGCCGGGGTGTAATCAACTTTGGCTCGGTAACCACCTTCGTCAGCGACGTATGTAACCGTTTGTAACCGACCGTCAGGTAATAGAACTTTGTACTGCCCTTTGACAGCGTTGCCAACACGGTTTTGCTCAGCGGAATGTTCGTTGCCTGCAAAAGTTTAAAAATATAAAAACAAAAGTTTAAAAATAATCGGTCCCTTTATATGGCAGGAACATAGACTGTGAAAAACTAACCGTAGTAATCGTTGACCGAGTAACGGTAACCATAATTGTTTACGGCCTGGAATTAAGAGAATACATTAAAATTCTGTACAAATTTACTATAGTGTATGCACAGAAGCACTTAAACAACTCTCGTGCGCGCTATGCAGTGCGATACTTGAAATCATAAAGGGAAAAACTTACTTGGGGTCCATAGTTGGCATTAGCAATCCCTAAGGTTAGGGCAATTAAATAAGTCGCGGTGATAATTAACTTTGCCATGGCTCTTTCTCGCTTGGATCAAGCACTGTTCTGCAGTGAACTGATTCGCTACATCTAAATGCCGTGTTTATGTAGGTCTCCGAAACTGTATCTCTCTAACCTATAGAGGAAAACTGTCATACCGTAAGAACAAGAGAGAAAGGAGGATAAAGGGCAATTAATTCAGCCAATATGCTTTGCACCATAAGTGAGAGCGAAATCAAGGAAACGGGAAATTCAGAAATGCAATGTGTAAAACAAGGTCATTTCATTAGTAAGTTTTCAGAATGGAAAAGCGTAATAGTTAAATATTTTGTAGAATATCTGGATTGCTTTTCTATCCTCCTTTCGGTTGCTTACATTTGCAACGTCTTGCATTAAAGCTTATCAAGAGTTCATTAATGCCCATTCTATTCTAATGTAATATGAAACCTGTATAGGCTACGGATTTGCGAAAGCAAAATTGTAAATGAGCGCTTATATGAGAGTATCAGCTTAATTCGAAAATAAACGAATACAAGCTAGTAGTAAACAACTGCTGTTCATTTCCTATTGACCAGTTCCGATTTTACCAATGCGTTCTAAAATTCCACCGTTATCTTCATTATAGATAAAAAAAAAGTATGAAACTTTAACAGTATAATTGAATTCATAACATGTGAAGTATCCTAAGTTGTTATCATGCGACTAATTTATTCGGAATACTAAACCTGTAAAGGAAAGGAGGATAGATAGCGCTCAAAGGAGGTCAAAAAGATCGCACGATCTGGACTCAGTTGCACACGACCCACCGTACCTGAGTGAAATAAAAGGAGCAGGAAATTAAGCGAACGGCTTAACTAAACTAAAAGTAAAAGAGGCAGCAAAAAGTGACATTTTATTGTAAAAAAAAGCATTGGATTTTATACACAGTAGAACGGGATACATTTGATCAAACATTATCACAATTATAGTAGACTTGGGGCAGGTTTTCAATAACCACTGCTATAATACGCTGGAGCAGGCGCGTAGCTTCTAGTAGGTACTTTATACGTGGGCACTTTAGAGGCAGCATACGGTTTACGTGTAGCATACGTCTTCGAATACGGTCTTGGCGCGGTTTTCTTGTAAGTAGTTGATGGTCTGTAGGTTTTCTTAGCATAGCGCATAGGTTGAGAACTCTTTCTGTACTTTGGAGCAGCCGTTGGTGAGTAAGCTCGTACAGGGGTAGGGTAAGTACGCTGAGCTTTTCTGCGGTAGATTGGGTAGGGAGTTGTGCGAACTGTTGAGCTGTATGAGGTGTAAGATGGTTTGGTTGTCGTATATGGAGTGCTTGTAGTGTACTTGGGTTCGGGAGTCGATGAGTACGATGAAGGTCCCTTGTAATCGACGGTGTAATGGGGAGTTTTAATTTCGTACGAATTTTTATCGGGTTTCGATACATAGGGCGTAGGATATTTTGGGGTACTATTAGGGTAAGATTTGGATTCGTAGTCTTTGGCTTCGTAGTATTTCACTTTATATGGTTTGGTTTCTCCGGGTTTGGCTTCATAGGGTTTGGCTTCATAGGGTTTGGCTTCATAGGGTTTGGCTTCATAGGGTTTGGCTTCATAGGGCTTCTCTTCGTAAGATTTGGATTCATAAAGCTTCTCTACGTAAGGCTTTTCTTCGTATGCTTTCTCTTCGTAGGGCTTAGCTTCATAGGGCTTGGCTTCATAGGGCTTGGCTTCATAGGGCTTGGCTTCATAGGGCTTGGCTTCATAGGGCTTGGCTTCATAGGGCTTGGTTTCATAGGGCTTGGCTTCATAGGGTTTCGCTTCGTAGGGTTTCGCTTCATAAGGTTTCTCTTCGTAGGGTTTCTCTCCGTAGGGTTTGGCTTCGTATGGTTTGGCTTCGTAAGGCTTCACTTCATAGGGTTTCTCTTCGTAGGGTTTGGCTTCGTAGGGTTTCTCTTCGTAGGGTTTGGCTTCGTATGGTTTGGCTTCGTAGGGTTTCTCTTCGTAGGGTTTGGCTTCGTAAGGCTTCTCTTCATAAGGCTTTTCTTCGTAAGGCTTTTCTTCGTATGGTTTGGCTTCGTAGGGTTTGGCTTCGTAGGGTTTCTCTTCGTAGTGTTTCTCTTCGTAGGGTTTCTCTTCATAAGGTTTCTCTTCGTAGGGTTTGGCTTCGTAAGGCTTCTCTTCGTAGGGTTTCTCTTCGTAGGGTTTGGCTTCGTAAGGCTTCACTTCATAAGGCTTTTCTTCGTAAGGCTTTTCTTCGTATGGTTTGGCTTCGTAAGGCTTCTCTTCATAAGGCTTTTCTTCGTATGGTTTGGCTTCGTAGGGTTTGGCTTCGTAGGGTTTGGCTTCGTAGGGTTTCTCTTCGTAGGGTTTCTCTTCGTAGGGTTTCTCTTCATAAGGTTTCTCTTCGTAGGGTTTGGCTTCGTAAGGCTTCTCTTCGTAGGGTTTCTCTTCGTAGGGTTTCTCTTCGTAGGGTTTCTCTTCGTAGGGTTTCTCTTCGTAGGGCTTAGCTTCATAGGGCTTGGCTTCATAGGGCTTGGCTTCATAGGGCTTGGCTTCATAGGGCTTGGCTTCATAGGGCTTGG